>MU670028.1:4782-31449 GCA_026770625.1 Nicotiana glauca | reverse complement strand
GAAGGATTATGATGTTACTATTTTGTACTACCCGGGGAGAGCCAATGTGGTGGCCGATGCATTGAGTAGGAAGTCAACTAGTATGGGTAGTCTTGCTTATGTTCCGGTCATCCAGATACCACTTGCTTTGGATATTTAGGCCTTGGCGAATCGGTTTGTGATGTTGGACATTTCTGAGCCTAGGAGAGTGTTATCTTGAACGGTCGCTCGTTCTTCATTATTGGAGTGTATCCATGATCGGTAGTTTGATGATCCTCATTTGTGTGTCCTAAGAGACACGGTGCAGCGTGGAGGTTCCATGAAGGTGACTTTAGATGATGATGGTGTTTTGAGGTTGCAGGGGCGAGTTTGTGTGCCTAATGTCGATGGGATTCAAGAGTTGATCTTAGCGGAGGCCCATAGTTCGCGGTATTCTATTCACCCGGGCACCGCGAAGATGTATCTGGACTGGCGGCAGCGTTATTGGTGACGTAGGATGAAGAAAAATATTTTTGCATACGTGGCTCGGTGTTTGAACTGCCATCAGGTCAAGTATGAGCATCAGAGGCCTGGTGGTTTGTTTTAGAGGATTGAGTTTCCCGAGTAGAAGTGGGAGAGGATTACCATGGATTTTGTTACTGGACTTCCGACGACTCGGAAGAAGTTTGATGCTATTTGGGTCATTGTTGATAGGCTGACCAAGTCAGCACATTTCATTCCTTTGCAACCACTTATTCATCGGAGAGGTTAGATGATATCTATATCCGGGAGATTGTTCGCCTTCATGGGTGCCGGCATCTATCATTTCGGAGCGAGGTACACGGTTCACCTTGCACTTCTGGAGAGTAATTTAGCAAGAGCTAGGCACCCAGGTCCAGTTGAGCATGGCGTTCCATCCTCAGACGGACAGCCAGTCCGAGAGGACTATTCAGATATTGGAGGATATGTTCCGAGCCTGTGCATTGATTTTTGAGGCTCGTGGGACCAGTTTTGGCCTTTAGCAGAGTTCGCCTATAACAATAGCTACCAGTCCAGCATTCAAATCGCTCTATATGAGGCATTGTATGGTAGGCAATGTCGGTCTCCAGTGGGATGGTTTGAGCCGAGAGAGGCTCCGTTATTGGGTACAGATTTAGTCCAGGAGGCCTTGGATAAGGTCAAGATCATTCAGGATAGGCTTCATTCGGCTCAGTCACGGCAAAAGAGTTATGCAGATCGCTAGGTTCGAGATGTAGCTTTCATGGTTGGTGAGCGAGTATTGCTCCGTGTATCACCTTTGAAGGGCGTGATGAGATTTGCGAAGAAGGGCAAGCTTAGCCCTAGGTTCATTGGCCTATTTGAGATTCTTGATCATGTGGGAGAGGTGGCCTACAGACTTGCCTTGCCACCTAGCTTATCAACCGTGCATCCGGTGTTTCATGTGTCTATGCTTAGGAGGTATTACAGCGATCCTACCCATGTGTTAGATTTCAGCACTGTCCAATTGGACAAGGATCTGTCTTATGAGGAGGAGCCGGTAGCTATTCTAGACCGGCAGGTTCGATAGTTGAGGTCGAAGACTTTTCCTTCAGTGCGTGTCCAGTGGAGAGGTCAGCCTCCTGAGGCATCGACCTGGGAGTCCGAGTCTGATATGTGGAGCCGTTATCCTCATCTATTTCCTGACTCAGGTGCTTATTTCTTTTGTCCGTTCGAGGACGAACCGTTGTTTTAGAGGTGGAGAATGTGACGACCCAAAAGGTCATCACCGGATTTCTCTCTTTTTCCGCGCTTCCGAGGCCTTGAAAACCTCACTTATAGTTGCCTCGATTTGCATGCGCAGTCCGGGTGCGTAGCCGGAAAGCTTTTATGTTGAAATATATCAATTTTGTGAAACATTTGAAGAGTTTTCATATTAATATGATTAAAGTTGACTTCGTTCAATATTTTTGGTAAACGGACCCGGACCCATGATTTGACGGTTTTGGAGGGTCCGTAGAAAAATATGGGACTCAAGCATGTGCCCGGAGTCAAAATCCGAGGTCTAGAACTCGAGTAAAAGAATTTTTCTGTTAAATTATTTTTATGAAATTATTAAGGAAAATGGAAATGAATATTGATTAAAAGACTATAGTATCGGGCTTATATTTTGGTTCCAACGGCCGGTACAGGTCTTAAATATGCGTTAAGTGCTTCCTGTGAAGTTTGGTCGAAATCGGATGTCAGTTGACGTGTTTCGGACCTAATTATCTAAAGTTAGAAGTTTAAGAAGTTTGAAATGAAAATGATGATTTTGAGGCTTGATACATTGATTTTGATATTGTTTTGTCGATTTGATCACTTGAGTAAGTTCGTGGGAAGTTGTTGAGTTAGTGTGTGTGATTGGTTAGGAGCCCTGAGGGCTCAGGAGTGAATTGGAGGTGGTTCGGGGTGTTTTTACACTTAGAATGGTAGCAGAGTTTTCTGCAATTTTTGCCTAGGTGAATCCTTCTTCGCGTTTGCACCCGCCCTTACGCGTTCGTGATGCTTCATTTTGTTCCTTCATCGCGTTCGCATCACTAGTCCGCGTTCGCGTAGAGATATGGAACTCTAAGGGCCCAACCCTCTTTTCTTCTTCGCGTTCGTGATGGCTGGACCGCATTCGCGTATTGCCCCAACCCCTTCCCATCGCGTTCGCGTACATGCCAACGTGTTCATGTAGCCAGACCCAGGACCCCCCCGCCCTTCTCTTCTACATGTTCGCGTTAACCCTTCCACATTTGCGATTCCTATTCCTGTTTACCCTTCGCGAACGCGAGGGCAATTTTGCCCAGTGATTTTTTTTATGTTTTCAGAAACAGTACATTCGGGATTCCTTCATTATTTTCACACGAGCTCTTCTCCTTCACCCTCCATAGACAAGTTTGAAGAACCTCTTCCTCCATAACTTCATAGGTAAGTGTTCCTAACTTCATTCCCTCTTAATTTCTTCAACTAACCACTAATTTCCTAGCCCTAAATCATGAAATCAAAGTAGAAATTAAGGGTTTTGAGTAGAGTTAAGGTTTTGGAAATTTTGAGTGATTCAACCTCAATTTGAGGTCGAATCTTAAAACAAATTATATATTTGAACTCGTGGGGTTATGGGTGATTGGGTTTTGGTCCGAGCCTCGAGTTTGCACCATGTGGGCCCGGTGTCAAATTTTGGTATTTTTGGAAGAATGCTAGAAAACTCAATTCTAGGCTATGGGATTATGTTGTTGAGCCTTAATTGATATTATTGAATTAATTATGCCTAGATACCATTGTTCCGGAGTTGGATTGTAGAGGAAATGCGGTATTGGAGAGTTGATTGTATTCTTTCGACCGAGGTAAGTGTTTGATCTAACTTTGGCTTGAGGGAATAGCATTAGAGTGTTATTAATTGCTAATTGCTAAATGATCGAGTACGGTGTATAGGCATGGTGACGAGTATCTATGCGCCAGTTTCTAACATGACCGTGGGTCTTTGTTGGTACTTGTTTTGGTATATTTTGGGACTCTTCCAAGCTAATTAATGATTTCTATATAATGTGAAGAGTTTGAGGATTAATTATGAATTGTGAATTCTTTGGTGCGTTGGCTCGAACGATAAATATACTATTGAGTAAGAAATGAAAGAATTGGAAAGAGATGTGATTAATCCCTTGCCGGAATGGTTTGAGTATATTGATTATTTTCCTCGCCGGGATGTGAAAGTTGTTGTTATTGCTCCCTTGCCGGGATTTAGTTGTTTATTTGTGTTTTCCCTTGCCGGGACATTTCTTATTATTTTTTATTTCCCTCATCCGTTTGGTTGTGATTGCTATTTGGGTGAGGAAGAGTGCTAATGCACGAAGGGTCATTCCGTGCCATTGTTGATTATATTGGCACGAAGGGTCATTCCGTGCCATGTCTTGATTATTTATACACGAAGGGACATTCCAGTGCTCCGATTTGATTATATTTGCACGAAGGATCATTCCATGCCATGAAATGAGAGTTATGTGAGGGATAGCACGAAGGGCGATGCTGTGCATTTTATTTGATTTTTGTGGGTGAGGATGAGAGTAAAAGAATGAAGGTTGATGCCGTGCAACTGTTGGCTTTCCTGCTTTTGTTAATTATTGTTATGCCCTGTTTCTTATTTAAGTTGATGACTTTTATATCCAGATTGAACTCCCCCCATAGCATGCTTCTCTCCCTTTTTAACTGTTTAGTTTTTGGTATTCTTTCCTTTTATTGCATGTATATATATTGAACTGCACAGGTTGAATTGGTAGTCCTGTCTAGCCTCGTTACTACTTCGCCGGGGTTAGGCCAGGCACTTACTAGCACATGGCGTCAGTTGTGCTGATGCTACACTTCTGTGCTTTTTGCACAGATCATGGTACCGGAGCAGCTTTTGGACCACAGTAGTAGAACACTGAGTGGGAGCTGACTTTAGTCCAGGGACTTACGAGGCAGCCTAGCTGGCGTTCGTAGGCCGAAGTCCCTTTCTATATTTTCTGTTTGTTTTCATTGTACTGAGACAGACATTATGTATTTTTTTTCCATTCGGACGTGTTTGTAGCACTCTTTAGAGGTTCGTGAGATAGTGACTCCAGTATTGGGTAGTGAAATATTAAACTTCCGTATTTTGGGTTTTCAGTTATTCATGTTTTAAAAGACTTTCGCATTTATTTAAAGACCCATTATTGTATTATTGTTGTGTTGTTATCTGAAGATGTTCAAATATTTGGCTTGCCTAGCTCCAATAGTAGGCGCCATCATGACTCCCGATGGTGGAAACATCCGGTCGTGACAATCGCGCGCAGCCGTTAAAGGCACCAACCCAGTAAACTGGGGCAGAATTTTTAGGAGGACCCTTAAAATTCCGTAGCAAAGAGGTTGCAACATCTTGAACCACGTCGCAGTCGTCGGTTCATCTAAAAGAAAATCGTTTTTATTTTATTTATCTGTTATGTATTCACATAATATTTTTAAAATTATATTACCAAACTATGCATGAATACTCTCACAACTGCTTTGTTAGCAACGCTACCCCAATGAAAGCAAGAGCTGAGAAGGACGAGCGCAGTTCGCGGGATGACGAACTAACCTTCCCCCTTGACAAAACTCACAATCTTTCTTTGAATGCAGACACCCCAAAACATAGGGTCATCGGATACGATTACAAACTCACAATTTTCAAGAATACAATTCTCAGGATCATCACCCATTTTTCGAGCGCTATTCGCATGCAATATCCCGAGCAACCACAAGGACGATTAATTGTCAGCTATCGCCTCTCAGCTAAGATATTTCATTACCCTTCGCCTTTATTTATTGCATTTCATAAGGCTACCTTTCTCCGAGACTAAGCACTATCTCCATCCTGCATTTTATTGCATTGCATAAGGCTACCTTTCTGCCTTCCAAGAGTAAGCACTGTCTCCATCCTGCATTTTCTTGCATTGCATAAGGCTACCTTTCTGCCTTTCGATACTAAGCACCGTCTCCTGCATTTTCTTGCATTGCATAAGGCTACCTTTCTGCCTTCCGAGACTAAGCACTGTCTCCATCCTGCATTTTTGCATTGCATAAGGCTACGTTTCTGCCTTCCGAGACTAAGCACTGTCTCCATCCTGCATGGATGAAATATCACCACCTCTATTTGCATCGACTGAAATACCGCCAGCTTCATTTAAATCTTGCATGGCTAAAACATCGCCAATTTTTGTTTAAATCCCTCGTACCGGCTGAAATATCGCCATTTATATTTATACTTCTTTATCGACTGAAATATCACCAACTTTATTTAATTCTCAGTATCGGCTGAAAGATCACCAGCTATATCTAAATCCCCATCATCATCATCTATACTTATGCTTTCTATCGCCTGAAATATCGTCATTTACATTTTTCTACATCGGCTGAAACGTTGCCAACTTTATTTAAATTTCTGTCGGCTGGAATATTGCCATTTATGTTTTCTCCATCGTCTGAAACATCGCTAGCTTTATTTAAATTTATGTCGCCTGAAATATCGTCATTTACATTTATCCTTCACATCAGCTAAAATACCGCCAAATCTTGCATTTCATGGGCTGAAATACCGTCAAACCATCCAAGGGCGTCATTGTTCGGAGGCACCATCTTCATAGCCCAAGAACACCATGTCATGGCCCGAGGACCCCGCTTTATATTCTGCACATCATTATTTAAAGGTATCATGGTTCGAAGGCACCATTATCGTAGCCCGAGAACATCATTTCATAGCATGTGAATCCTTTATTATGCGCTTCATGGCCCAGGACGTCATAGTCTGAGGACGTCATCTTAACCATCCAAAGATAACATTCATGGTCCAATGGGAACTTGCATCACGTTTAAATTCTGCATGATATGCTTGTATTACTCAATTGCAGGTACAACAGCTGGCAATGGCCATTATGGCAGGAACGATCTCGCTCTGGTTCTGACAGCCCATCAGTTGCTCACCACCCTTCCCAACCTAAATATTGCGCCCGTCTATTCGAAAACCTCCATCGGCATACTCCGTCGATGCATCTCGAACTACATATGGCCTAATTCCTGTAAGATCAGGGATATGTAGGCATCTCGAGAGGCAGAGCCCGGTCAAAATTCTTTTCAAATTGCCTCTTTCGGTCAAAATTGGCCATCCTATCTTTACCGATAACTCTTTCATTCTTTCCGGGTAAAGAGGGGCAGCTGTTGATACCCAATTTTTCCCTATATTTTTATATATTCAAAACACTTTCAAAATAACATGTGTATGCATATATAAGCATACCCAAGTGTTCTAATATTTTTCCCATTTTTAAGGATTTTTAAAATTAATTTATTATCTATTTTAGCAGTACAAAATCCCATAATTATTCTTAACATTACCATTTTTGTGTATAATTTATTTCCATCCTTATATTTACCCCAAATATAATAAAGGTTATTTTTGCATATTTTTGCAAATTTATTTAATATTTTTAAACTAAAATTGCATAAACTTGCAATTATAGCCTATATTACGATTAATGGCATTTTACAATGATAAAATTATTCCCAGTATTTTTAGATTAATTTTTATATATTATTAATTATGTTAGTGCTTTTAATTTGTTTTTAAAATTATTTTAACTATTTTTACATAAATTAAAGGGGAGAAATTGGTTATTTAATGCATAGCCATTTCAATTCCAATTGTAGCCTCAATTTAACCCCAACTACACCCTTAATGAAATGACCCAATTTTGAATTCCAGCCCAAACCCACAACCCGTTTTCATAACCCACCCAGATCCCCCATTTAATTCAGGTCGTTGATCATTTTTTATCAACGACCATGTTTTAATCTTTCCTTTTTAATTTACCCTCACCCCCCCCCCCCAAACCCTAATCATTTTCACCTACCAGCCGCCCTAGAATCCCCTATCCTCTCTAATTCTCTCTGAGACCTAAACCTAACCCTAGCCGCCTCCCTCTGATTACCACCTAAAGTCGCCTGAATCCATGGCCTCTAAAGCCATTAAAGGCCTGTACCAGCCTCCTGAGACTCCTACGTGCTCGACTATCTTGATTTCCAGACCAGACCTTGAAGAGGCTTGGACCATACCCTATTTGATTCGAGTCCTTTGGCTTGACTCTGGCCTCACTCCGGCGTGTCATGGTTGTTCGAGCCTGAGTCTAACTTCTCCGGCTTAGATCCATGAGTTTTCCAGGCCTTTCTCACTGCTAGGTTTCTTCTGAAACCCTAACCTTTCGAGGTTCTTCTGATTTCTCTAGATCTGTCCTAGATCTGTGTTTATCTTAATGTCTCAAACGTTTTCTTAAAAGTTTCTTTCAAAACTTGCTTTTAAACCTTTTCATCTTCCCCCGATTTAGGGCTTCTTTGATTTTTTTTTTTAACATGCTCTGCTGTGATTCTTATATCTTTCTTCTACTATGTTTCTTCTATGATCCTTATGTGTTTCTTCTACTGTGTTTCTTCTAACTTGTTCTTACGAGTTCTTCTACTGTATTTTTGTATGATTGATCTTTTATTACATTATCCATGAGTTTCTTCTACTGGGAAGTACGTGTTCCTTTATGATTTCTGCACTTATTTCATTATTATTTCTGCCTGATTTACTTGCTTTCGTCTTTACACTTGATTGGTAGTAAAAGCCCTATAATTTGTAGTTCATCCAAGTTTTTAAGGCTATTTGTTACGTGATCTGTTTGTTTCTCATCTCTGAACTTGCTTGGTTTCAAAGCCCCAGGCTCTTCGAACCTATTTGAGTTCCTGAAGTCATTTCCTCTACTGAGTCTCAAAATCTTTGTGTAACATTGTTTCATCATACCATTCTAACCTCTTGCTAAAGCACTTTTTTTACTTGATATTTGCATGCTATCCGATGTTCCTTCTTCTCTGAGATGACTACCATGTTCCTATAGACCTCTACTCACTGATTTTTGATTGCATGACACTCTTATTTGTCTTAAATCCAGCCTCGCATGCTTAATGTTTATGCACTCTTTATAGGTTAAATTTCCCTCTCAAAATAACCTTTGATTGTGGACTGATTTCAAATCTCTTTGTGTAATTCTGATTTCACTCTTATAATTTCTTTCCTTATTGTATTGATTTCCCGTGTGTCTTAGACTTGTTGAAAATACTTTTCTTTGAACTTTCAACCCTACCTTTCTACTTAAGTTGATTTGATCCCATTACCTTAATTACATTAGTATGGGATTCTTACAAACCTTTCCTTAATTAAGGTCTAATGAACCTAACCACTATTACCTATTGTGTACTCGTACTGTGTTGAAAATATTTCCTTATTGGTCATGTCCAGCCCTGCGTGATTTCTTTCCTTATTTAACACTTGCATGCTACCGTTTGGTTTAATTGCTTTATTAAAGGAAGTCTTTGATACTGATTTGATTTTAATAGACACATATTCCTCCAATTATGTCTGAATTATAGTCCTTACTTCTGCATGTTTCTCACACTATATATACCTGCTTTTCCACACCACCAACACTCGAGTCTTTTCTAAACTCACACGCACACACAAAGTGTTCTCTCTTGATGCTTGTACTATGGCTTCTTTGCAAGACTTCTGCTATCTTTTGCTTGTCTCTTTCTAAAACTGGTATGTCTTTTATTCAAACCTTTACCTCATCCCTATGTGTTTATTCTATAGTTTCATTCTTTTGTGTGGTTGCTGTTCATGTTCTGTAACGTATGCTAAGTATTTTTCTTTCTTTGCTTCTATTCCCATATGAATCCCTACCCCTAATCCCTTCTGTGTGCTAAGTTAAAACATTGGCCTAACAGTATCCTAATTACTGCCCTGGCCATGGCTTGACCTCCAATAGCTCCTGACTCTCCAATGTTTGGCCAGTAGGTTGGTCAGGGGTGTGCCAGCCTTCTATGTTGCTGGGCATGACCACAGCCTGCCTTGGCATCCCTTAATTCCCTCTATTGCACTTACACTTGTTCCTAGATTCTAAGTTCTACCCCCCTCCAATGAGCCTTGCCTTGGGACCTTGAGTTCCCTCTGAACTTGGACATTGGAGGGCTGGCCCTTCCACACTGCACTTTAATTCAGTTCTATAATGATATCTGGGTGTAAGCATTGCCTGAAGTTCTTGAAACTCCTTGGAACTCTGACACACTCCAGATAAGAGAAAGGCTTTAGAACCTGATCCTAACAGTTGGTTCATATCATATTGTTAGACCTTGGGTCTGAATTAGGTTCCTTGGATGTAGCTTAAAAGCTCTAATGTAATTTTATTTTCTGTTTGATTCATTTGGTCTGTAATAAATTTGTAATAACTTATGGGGTTTAGTAAAAATGGTAGGGTTATTTATGTATGCATAAGGGTAGATATCCTTCCTATTGGAGTTTTCTTTGAATTTCTGCACTTGCATATGTAGAAACCATGCTCATAGGAATTCTGCACTTTCATCAGTAGAAACCATACTTGTAAGAACTCTGCATATCATATAGATATCCTGCTCATAAGAATTCTACATGTAAAGAGCATGTCTTTAAGATTCCGCATTAATGCATCTACCATTAGGCAAATAGTTATAGGTCAAATAATAATCAATTGCATCCTAGATACGATGCTCGTAGGATTACTGCACTCCTACTACGCCTGTAAAAAGTGTTTAAAATTAACAACGCTAGCAAAGCATGCCTATAAGAACTATCAACCAATTTTGAATCACTCGTTTTAAGATTAGTCTGTCAGTAGTAACCAACTGCAGAACTCGTATCATTCTGTTAAAACTGGAAACTTTATGTAATCACTTTACTTCTTTATTTCTGAAACCAGTAGATGCCATGCCTATTGGTTATCACTTAGGCAAACCAGTAGGTTGTTAATTAACTGCGTCAGTCTTTGATAAGTTACAACTAGGCGAGCCTAATGCGGACTTCTTGTCTGAAAATATGTAATGAACCAGCCCACCTAACGTTAAGTATAATTTAGACCTAATCAGTATATTTAAGACGTGCTAAACTGCATGATTTCTGTGATTTGAGGAGGCCTACTTGAGCCTTTAATTGTTTTATCTCTCCATTAAATGCATTATGTGTTTTGATTGTCGTCCTAGAATTTTATCCTTTTTAAACCTCTAAAATCCAAGCTTCCTCCCTTTAGGATTAGTAGTCCTAAAAGCCTCCAGGACTGATAGGTGGGGTGGGTAATAGCATGCTATAGGTAACGACACAATTTTGTGCTTAATACCTTAAAAGGGTGGGAAGGGTAGACATGGAGATGATGATCACACGATAACACTATGCGTGCGATTGGTTACCAGTTTTGTGTGAATGATCCATGTGATTTATAAACCTAGGACCCCTTTCCTTCACGTAGCTTAGATTACTTTGTCTTTTCAACTACTTAAAACCCTTTTTAATTTTATTGAGTTACCCTTTTTAAATTCCCTTTTACTTGCTCAATGGGTTGATTATTTTTTTTGCATTTAGACCCTCCCCCAACAAATTACAAATTTCAACATGCTCATTTGTAAACCTTATGTGTAAATTTATTTGTATACTTGTTTACATTAATGTCACAACATAGCATGGCTGGGAACCACACCAATGGATCTTGAGGGGTGCCTAACACCTTCCCCTCGATATAATTTCTAGCCCTTACCCGAACTCTGGTTTTCAAAAAAATTCAAAACCCTTAGTGTCCTAATGCACTTAATCATTAGGTAGCGACTCTTCAATTCCAAAAACCCAATTCCCAAACGGGAATAGAGTTGTCTTCCCGAATGTCGTAAACCCGATTTCGCGAGAAAAATGGGGAGTCGACACTATTCACCCACCTAGTGGGTCATTTAGATATGTTATGATCTTAATAGACACATCTTCTAGATGGTCCCATGTGTGCCTATTGTCATCTCGCAACCTCGTGTTTGCAAAATTAATGACACAAATAATTCAATTACGAGCACAATTTCCCGATAATCCAATTAGGTCTATTAGACTTGATAATGCTACTGAATTTTCATCCCAAGCATTTAATGATTACTGCTTATCAATTGGGATAAAAGTGGAACATCATGTTGCTTATGTTCACACTCAAAATGGTCTTGCAGAGTCTTTAATTAAACGTCTGCAATTGATAGCAAGACTGTTACTCATGAAAACGAGGTTTCATACTTCTCTTTGGGATCACGCCATTTTGCATGCAGCAATACTAGTTCGTCTCAGACCGACAAATTATAATAAATATTCCCCGTTGCAATTTGTTTTGGGTCATGAACCTAATATATCACATTTAAGAATTTTTGGATATGCAGTATATATGCCTGTAGCACCTCCATATCTCACCAAAATGGGTCCCCAAAGAAGGTTAGGAATATATGTTGGGTTTGAATCGCCCTCCATTATTCGCTATCTTGAAACATTAACGGGGTATTTATTCACTGCTCGATTTGTAGACTGTCGATTCGATGAGACACTTTTCCCAAAATTAGGGGGAGAAGTTGGTGAAACCAAACGAAAAATTTTGTAAAAAAATCTATCATTATCTCATCTTGATCCACGTGCCTCTATTTGTGAAAAAGAGGTGCAAAAGATTATCCATTTGTAGAGAATAGCAAATCAAATGACAGATGCATTTACTGATTTGAAAAGGATAACAAAATCACATATCCGTGCAGAGAATGTTCCAATCCGTATTGATGTCCCTATTGGACAATCGTCTAGTGTCATAGCTAATGAGTCAAAAGCACGCATAAAACGTGACAGACCATTGGGTTCCAAAGATCGAAATCCTAGAAAAAGAAAAATAAATGATCAAAATGACACTATGAAAGAATCTTATGAAGAAATCCATGATTTAACAAATTCAGGGATTCATGAGGAAACCACTGAGCCCGAGACTCAAGAAAATAATGAACTATCAATAAATCCAATTGATATTGAGACAAATTTAAATCGATTGGATATAGTGATGGATAGTGTCTTTGCATATAATATTGCATCCAACATTATGCAAGATAGTAGGATCTTGAACCTCAATCTATTGGAGAATGTCGACAAAGAAGTGATTGGCCAAAATGGCAAGAAGCAATCCAATCAGAGTTGAATTCACTTGATAAATGTGAAGTTTTTAGGCCTGTAGTCCAAATACCTAATGGTGTTAAGCCTGTTGGCTATAAATGGGTCTTTGTACGCAAGAGGAACAAGAAAAGTGAGGTACAAAGATATAAGTCACACCTTGTTGCACAAGGAATTTCACAAAGGCCTGGTGTCGATTATGAAGAGACATATTCAACCGTTACGGATGCTATAACGTTCTGTTATCTCATTAGTTTTGTTGTCCATGAAAAGCTTGACATGCATTTAATTGATGTGGCTACCGCCTACCTTTATGTTGGTAATGAGATATACATGAAAATTCCCGAGGGATTTAAAATGCGTAGCGCAAATAACTTAAAGTACGGGGAAATGTTTTCAATCAAATTGCAAAGATCTTTGTATGGTCTAAAGCAATCAGGGCGAATATAGTATAATCGTCTTAGTGAGTATTTATGAAAGGAAGATTATATAAATGATGCCATTTGTCCATGTATTTTTATAAAGAAAACAACATCGGAATTTGTTGTACTTGCCGTATATGTCGATGACATAAACCTTATTGGAACTCCTATAGAACTCCAAAAGGCAATTGATTATTTAAAAAAGAAATTCGAGATGAAAGATCTCGGAAAGACAAAATTATATCTTGGTTGCAAATTGAACATTTGGTAAACCGAATTTTTGTTCATCAATCTGCCTACAGAGAAAAGGTATTGAAATGGTTTTACATGGATGGAGCACATCCATTAAGTACTCCGATGGTTGTTCGATCACGTAATGGGAATAAGGATCCATTCAGACCTCAAGAAGAGAATGAAGAGCTACTTGGTCCCGAAGTACTATATTTTAGTGCAATTGGTGCACTAATATATCTTGCTAACACTACAAGGTGTCACGACCCAAACCCCGATCCGGTCGTGATGGCGCCACTCGTGAAGACAAGGCAAGCTAACCAACCCAATTTGCCATTTCAAAATAGTTAATATTAATAAGCAGTTTTAGAATGATTAAATAACCACAGTCTAAACAAAGGTTTCTTTATAAAGTGCAGAATACAACCCAAACTGGGGTGTCACAAGTCACGAGCATCTATTAGAGTATAAATACTACTACAAGGCTTGAAATACACAAAATAGTACTGATAAACAAAAGGAAGAAATGCAGTGCTGCGAATGCTGGCAGTCACCTCGCTAAACTCCGATAACTTAGCCTCTGATTAGCTCAAAACCCGCTATGGGTGAACAAATACCTTCATCTCCACATGAGGTGCAGAGAGTAAAGTGAGTACTCCAACTCAGTGAGTAGTAAAGGTAAATAAAAACTGAGCAGTAAGAAATCACCTAAAACAAACCATCATGTTGTGTAGAGTAGTATAAAACCCTTTGAGAAAAGCAGAGAAGTTGTGAAATATTTGGAAAAACATCTTAGCTCAGTTTAAACCTCTTTTTTTTTAAATGACTTTTTCAACGGTTACTCAAATGAATGCAAGACAAATAGTGCAGATAAGCACAGAAATCTGCCCCTCGGGCACAACACTGAGTTATCAGATAATGCTAGGGAATCAAGTAGATATTGCATGAAGTAGCACAGACAAATAGATAATGGCAGACAAATGAGATAAAGTAAACACATAGAACAGTACCAGTACCGTTGCAGCATGCAGCCCGATCCATATATCGCTACGGCGTGCAGTCGGATCCATTTATAATCGACGACGCTCACTAGGGGTGTGCAAACTCTGGGAGGGGACCCTTACGGCCCAAGCACAATATCAAGCCATCACGTGGCATCAAGTCTAGGCCGTCGGCCTTATATCAGTATTAGTATAACACTACTGCGGCGTGCAGCCCGATCCAAAAGTATCCTCACAACACAGGCCTTCGGCCTTACCCAGTCAAAAATTACATAGGCCCATCGGGCAACAGTAAAACATGATACTCAGCCCAAAAATAGTATTGGAAATATCATTTCAAGTGTTAAAGCAAAATAAACTTGGCTTAATTTTGAAAATAGTGGAAAATACATGATTGAGTTCAAGTATAAAATCAAAACATTAAGGAAATATCAACAACAATCCCTGAAGGGGTTCAAATAATTAGCATAAAGCCCAAATATGACAATCAGCCCAAATCATGATGATAACAAATATGTTTCAGCCAAATATGCAGTAAAATCATTAATCGGGATGGACCAAGTCACGATTCCTAATAGTACGCGATGTGCAATCTGGGATTTCAAACCCTTAGAATATCATTTACAATCATTACTCACCTCGAATCGGCAAAATATCTAGCTCGCGGCGACTTTGCCCCTCAAATCGGCCTCCACGCGCATCAAATCTATCCACAATAAGAGCGAATACATTACAATATGCTAAGGAAACAAAGCTCAAGTGAAAACAATCAATAACAGTCACAAATCCCGAAATTACCAAAACCCCAGCCCCGGGCCCACTACTCGAAACTAAGAAATTTTGACATCATTATATTCCTCATCTCCCCACGAGTTCATACATATTAAAAGTTCTCAAATCCGACCTCAAATGGTCCTTCAAACCCCAATTCAAAGTCTAATTTCTCAAGCCCTAATTCTTTAATTTTAGGCTTAGTTCCCACGAATATCTAGGTGGATTTCACAATATAATCGAGTTTGAAGACCAAGATTCTTACCTCAAGTCGACTCCTCTTGAATCTTTCTTGAATTTCCTTAAAAAATCTCCAAAAATAAGCAGCCATGGGTGAAAATAGACCCAAAATCGCGGACAAGACGACTTAAAAACATTCTGCCCAGCACTCAAATTTCTTTCTTCGCGATCGTGGTCAACTCCTCGCGATCGCGATACAAAACATCTCGTTGACCATGAATTGCCTTACGCGGATGCGATGCCTATTCCGCTTAAACCTTCACGAATGCGATATCCTTCATGCGAACGCGTAGCTTCCACTTGCCATACCATCGTGAATGCGAAGACTATATTGCAAACGCAAAAAACAAAAGGGCCAGGACCCCAGCTGCTCTATTAGCATACGCGAACATGGGAAACACATCGAGTTCGCGAAACACTCAGGATCTCACCCTTTTGCGGATGCAGGACCAACATCGCGAACGCGAAGGTCCAATTCACAGCCTCCTCATGCATCCCTTCGCGAACGCGAGATCCTTCTCGCGAATGCGAAAGCCAAAAGTCTGAAACAGAAACTTCAAAAAATCTACAACTTCAAAATACCAACAATGGTCCGATTGACCCTCCGAAACTCACTTGAGGCCCTCGGGACCTCAACCAAAAGCACCAACATATCCTAAAAGCTCATTAAAACTTGTTCCAATCTTCAAAACACCTCAAACAACATCAAATCACTCAAAACATATCGAATTCAAGCCTAAGTTTCCAATAACCTCCGAAATACACTTTCGATTAAAAATCCGACCAAACGACGTCCGAATGATCTAAAATTTTGCACACACATCCCAAATGACATAAAAATCTATAGAAACTCTTAGAATTCCATTCCGACCCTCGAATCAAAATCTCACCTATCAACCAGAATTCGCCAAAATACTAACTTCGCCAATTCAAGCCTAATTCTACACTTGACTTCCAAAACCAATTTCGATCACGCTCCTAAGTCATAAATCACCGAATGAAGCTAACCCAATCATAAAAACTCCGATCCGAGCTCATATACAAATAAGTCAACTCTTGGTCAAATCTTTCAAATTCAAAGCTTTCAACTGAGTCTGTTCTTTCAAATTCATACCGATTTCCGTGAAAATCAAAACCAACGATCGACATCAGTCATAATACATCATACGGGGCAAGTCATGCCCGAGAACTGGCGATCGAAGTGCAAAAGCTCAAAATGACCGGTCGGGTCGTTACATCCTCCCCCACTTAAACACATGTTCATCCTCGAATGTACCCAGGGTTGTTCTAAAAGCCAACCAATCGCTGAATAACCTTACCATGCGTATAACTGGGGGTGATCCCACACCACCCAATCTCATATCCAATAACACATAGAAACTGAATTACACAACCCAATCTAGCCCATGAATCATAGAACTACACTTTCACTTCTGAAACCATCAATACGATCAAAACCTCACACCTATACTCTGAATAGGCCCGAACCAGCTATAATAGCCCATGCCTGCAACCTCAAGTGCAATTATATGATATACTACATAACTCAAACACATGCAGCGATAACTTCCATTCACAACAGTCGCCCACAATAACCAAGAAAATCTCTTATTAGCAAAATTCTCATTCCAACACTTACATATACTACCAACGATAATGAAACACGCAGTAAACCATAACCATTTTCTCAGATCAACCATTCATGAAGCCATTTCTCCTCTTGCAATTACCATAGCAAATTGTTAAGCCGAACCTTGATATTACCCTTCCAACATGCTGAAATCAAATTCGTTCGTACTCATTAATGCCCAACGATCTCCTCTAATCCAACACACCACTCTGGTGACATGACACATTAATAGAGGCCTAAGCCACAACTAGCATAATACGCACACCAATAAGTAACGGTTCGAACATGCTCAAATCATGGAATGACTCAAAGGAAAGAGCTGTACCTCAAGCTCACAAGTACCACCACAACACGAGGCTGGGAACTCATCTCACATCATAGAATAGAACACACGAATCTATCCCGCAAGATCATATCTCCACATAGCTTTACGGCAATACACGATCCTATCCAAACACTGCTCCACATGAAACACCTCAAGTCGCTATGCTCGAAGGCGACAACCACACACCATTTGATGTCTGGGACCAAAGCAAATCATCACACCCACGCCGAAACAAATAATAGATACCACGCAACCCGATACACCATTAACCTACCAACACCCAATTACTCTTCCTGCTCGACTTCCACTACGAGACCCCAAAGAAACCGCACCATATGTGCCCGTAACCAACAAATCATAACACATCACAATACCAAAAGATAGCTCATAGATCTACTAGTTTACCAACAACTTCAATAACAATCGAATCCACATATCCCTCAACCATACGATTCGGAGTCAACCAAGCCGACCCAAGCTAGGACAAGCATCCACATTGGCCTACCAACAAACTCTTTATTAAGGAAATTCTGAATTGGTTCTGACAATTCCTCAACTCTGTCGGTGCCCTACGATACTGTGCCCTGCACCAAATCAATATCAAAATCAACAACCTTGCCCGGTGACATGCCCGGCCACAAGAAATGCATCCGAAAAGTCCCTCAACATCGAAACTGAACAATGATAGCAACCTCTGCACTGACTTCTATCACGAAGGACAATTAAGAAAGGCAATCCTTCCCAGCCATTCACTAGGTCTTTGAAATATAAACCACTCTACTAGAACATAATCCAACACACCTCGCCACTCAACCCGTGGCATTTCCGGCATAGCCCATAGCACAATAGTCCTGAATAACCCAACACGGAGACAACCAGTCTAAACCCCAACATCACATCCGATTGTAACAAACCACATCATAGCCTGAATATGAGAACTTTCGTCTCCATATCCACACAGCACATGAATCACCATATCTGATCCCAATCTCACTGTCCGAACATATGCCACGCCTTTAATACCCATTCATTCCACGATAGATACTCTAAAATTTCCCTATGCCACTAAGCAAACCCGAATATCACAAGTCGACCCAACAAGAAAGTGCTGCAATACTACCAAAGTAGCATCAGTTTAATTATATTACCCTTTTTTTTGAAACATATACTCCCGTCAAATCACTTCCTATTAGCAATACCATTTCCTTGATTATCTGAGGCCACCCGTTGCCTAAGAGTTTTATGAACCTTCTTTCAGAACTGAACTATAACTCATCTAGACAAGAACTTCCATTGATCCCATCTAGAAGAAAATTATTACACATCTCATGCCTCTCACATTAGTAGAAAATACACCTCACCAACCACGGCAGAAATCAACAAGAACTCTCCCAATTCTGTTTGCACAAATTAAACTTCCAGGACTGAATCTTTCTAACTAGACCAAGCTGAGCAAGCCATCAAAATCTAAGAGCATTGCTGCAAAATACTGTAAGAACTCATTACCTCGAACACATACAAAGAATTAATCATATCCTTACCATACCGAATCGGTCTACTATCAAGCTACTCCATCTATCTAAATTTCCTTCTAATTCATTTTCAACTTGATATTCCCTCTTACTGTAGCACCACAATTTCTCAACCTAGGCTCACCACACGAGACCCAAGCATAAGACCACACTGTCTAAGAACCATAAGTCGTTGAATACTCTTTCAAATATTCCCAGAAACACCACATTCTAAAATGCTTCACTCTGAAGAACTTCTTGTGAATCTAAGTCTGCTACCTTTACTTTCTTGATGCTGATACATAGAATCCCATAATTCACATAGAAATACCACCAGTCTTGAACTCTTCCAATGAAAACAACAATTTCTAACCACATATGCAACTTTAGAGCACTCAATTGATGTATACAGACTCTTGAACACATCCGAACTATTCTCGCAAGTCACTCACTCTTAGTCAAGCTGCAATTTACCTGACCAAATGAACAGAACCACCTATGCCTCATTGGCACTCCGACACTGCAGAATGAAATCCTCATCCCAATACAACCCAGCAACTTCCTGCTTTATGCACCGAGCATTCTTTACCAACAACCACCTAAGACATCCTGTGATTTTTCTTACTATATGAAGCATAATATAACCTTTGTCAACATTTTTCCTTTACTCAAACCATCCTCAATCTCTATTTCCTCAAGCCATAACTGATTCACTCGCATGCCTCAGAATGGAACCAACATAGCACCTAACTGTGCAATCAACTATTCAATAGACTCCCCCACTTGGCTTGGAGCCATAGATCAAAATACACTCGATAACTCATAACACTTATACTCCATTGATGCCACAATACCATAGTGAGATTAAACTCAAATCCTTCATAAGCTTGTGAAAACACAGATCATCTAGTACTTTAATCTTCGGCAAATCTCGCACTCATTCTTGTAGCAGTTAAACCTACTCGCTTAAGCAACCTGAAATTTCAAATTTGAACACGTACGTTTCACTTACACATGAGATCTTCCAACATACACCTAAGGATCACAACACTTCAGAACACTCCGCTGGAGATAACCCACCTACTTCGCCTTAATCTATCATTTCTGCATACCTTCCACCGTCATACACATTATACAGTCACTTAGTCTTCCTGATTCGGAACTCATACTGCAGCATGAGTTTTACTTCACTCCAACTGGAAGACATGAAAAGATTCTTCATGCGCCCATAACTCCGGGCCACACATCCAATCACAATGGAAATCAAACACTTAATTGTTCATCTATCATCTAGCAGACCTTTCTCGTCACTTCCAAGTCATATAGGTACATCTCATAGTACTAACATACTCATCATGTGGCTATCCAGCCGTCACTTCCACTAATAGGGACCGAACATATAAGTTCAAAAAAGTTACTCACACAGTCAGCACCTCGGTGCTCAAGCCATAGGCAAAGTTCCGGCCTTTAGTCCTTCAGACTGGCCCAACATCAAACTCACAGAGATCACGTCTCGCCCCTCGATCACTAAATCACAAGCTATCAAGGCACATCTAATACTCAGCACTTATGCACGCATATGAACACGTGGAAGGAATTTCAAGAGTTTCTTTTTAAGCTGAATCAAGGAGACACGATAAGAATTCAAGAATGTGAAGTTTTCCTAAAGGTTCTGTAGCCTCTCGAGGATAAATACAAACGTCTCTGTACTGATCTACGAGAATCTACTAAACCTACTCATGACTCGTGAGATCTATGTAACCTAGGCTCTGATACAACCTAGTCACGACCCAAACCCCTATCCGGTCGTGATGGCGCCTCTTGTGAAGACAAGGCCAGCCAACCAACCCAATTTGCCATTTCAGAATAGTTAATATTAATAAGCAGTTTTAGCATGATTAAATAACCACATTCTAAACAAAGGTTTCTTTATAATGTGCAGAATACAACCCAAACACAGCCCAAATCGGGGTGTCACAAGTCACGAGCATCTATTAGAGTATTAATACTACTACAAGGCCTGAAATATACAAAATAGGTTTGATAAACAAAAGAAAGAAATGTGGTGCTGTGAATGCTGGTAGTCACCTCGCTAAACTCCGATAAATTAGCCTTCTATAAGCTCAACACCCGCTACCGGGTGAACAAATACATGCATCTGCACACGAGGTGCAGGGACTAAAGTGAGTACTCCAACTTAGTGAGTAATTAAATAACAACTAAGCAGTAAGAAATCACGTAAAACAAATCATCATGTTGTATAGAGCAGTATAAAACCCTTTGAGAAAAGCAATGAAGCTGTGAAATCTTTGGAAAAACATCTTAGCTCAGTTTAAACCTCTTTTTTTTTTAAATGACTTTTTCAACGGTTACGCAAATGAATGCATGACAAATAGTGCAGATAAGCACAGATTTTCCCCTCGGGCAAAACACTCAATTATCAGATAATTTCAGGAAATCAGGTTGTTATTGCATGAAGTAGCACACACAAATAGATAATGGCAGATGAATGAAATAAAGTAAACACATAGAATAGTACCAGTACAGCTGCGGCGTGCAGCCTGATCCATATATCACTGCAGCGTGCAGCCCGGTCAATTTATCATCAACGACGCTCACTAGGGTGTGCAGACTCTGGGAGCGGCCCCTTACGGCCCAAGCACAATATCAAGCCATCTTGTGGTATCATGTCTAGGCCCTCGGCCTCATATCAGTATTAGTATAACACTGCTGCGACATGTAGCCCGATCCAAAAGTATCCTCACAACACAGGCCCTCGGCCTTACCCAGTCAAAAATCACATAGGCCCCTCGGGCAACAGTAAAACATGATGCTCAGCCCAAAAATAGTATTGGAAATATCATTTCAAGTGTTAAAGCAAAATAAACTTGGCTGAGTATTGAAAACAGTGGAAATTACATGACTGATTACAAGTATAAAATCAAAACAGTGAGGAAATATCAACAACCATCCCCGAAGGGGTTCAAATAATTAGCACAAAGCCCAAATATGACTATCAGCCCAAATCATGATGATAACAAATAAGTTTCAACCAAATATGCGATAAAATCATCAATCGAGACGGACCAAGTCACGATCCCCAAAAGTACACGACCCCACGCTCGTCATCAAGCGTATGTCTCACCTCAATATAACACTACGATGTGCAATCCGGGGTTTCAAACCCTCAAAATATCATTTACAATCATTACTCACCTCGAATCGGCGAAATCTCTAGCTCGCGATGCCTTTGCCCCTCAAATCAGCCTCCACGCGTGTCGAATATATCAACAATCAGCAAATACATAACAATATGCTAAGGAAACAAAGCCCAAGTGAAAATAATCAATAACGGGCACAAATCCGAAATTACCAAAACCCGAGACCCGGGCCCACTTCTCGAAACTCAGAAATTTATACATTATTAGATTCTTCATCTCTCCACGAGTTCATACATATCAAAACTTCTCAAATCCAACCTCAAATGGTCCTTCAACCCCCAATTCAAAAGTCTAATTTCTCAAGCCCTAGTTCTTCAATTTTAGGCTTAGTTCCCATGAATTTCTAGGTGGATTTCACAATATAATCGAGTTTCAAGACCAAAATTCTTACCTCGAGTCGATTCCTCTGGAATCCCTCCTGAATTTCCTTCAAAAGTCTCCAAAAACAAGCATCCATGGGTGAAAATAGACCCAAAATCACAGACAAGATGACTTAAAAACATTCTGCCCAGCACTCAAATTTCTTTCTTCGCGATTGCGGTCAACTCCTCACGATCGCATTGCACAACTTCTCGTTAACCATTAATTTCCTTATACGAACGCGATGTACCAGACGCGAACGCGATGCCTATTTAGCTTAAACCTTTGCGAACGCATAGCTTCCACTTGTCATACCATCGCGAATGCGAAGACTATATTGTGAACGCAAAACACAAAAGGGCCAGGACACCAGCTGCTCTATTAGCATTACGCGAACGCGGGAAACACATCGTGTTCGCGATACACTCAAGACCTCACCCTTTGCGGAAGCGGGACCAACATCGCAAACGCAAAAGCCAAATTCACATCCTCCACATCGTCCCTTCGCGAACGCGAGAGCCTTCTCGCTAACGCAAAGGCCAAAAGTCTGCAACAGAAACTTCAGAAAATCTGAAACTTCAAAACCAACAATGTTCCGATTGATCCTCTGAAACTCACTCGAGGCCCAAGGGACCTCAACCAAAAGCACCAATATATCCTAAAACCTCATTCAAAATTGTTCCAATCATCAATACACCTCAAACAACATAAAATCATTCAAAACACATCGGATTCAAGCCTAAGTTTCCAAAAACTTCTGAAATGCACTTTCAATAAAAAACCCGACCAAACAACGTCCAAATGACCTGAAATTTTGCACACACATCCCAAATGATATAATGAAGCTACACCAACTTTTGAAAACAAAATATCACCTATCAAATGGGATTCGCTAAATTACTAACTGTCACACCTCCTTTTACGCTACTATACCCCGTGAAGGGTGTAATAAAGGGAGTTTTTCCAATTAAAAGACAATCGAAATGGGATTTATTAATTAAGAGTTGGAGTCGCCACTTGAGAGATTTATGGTTTCCCAGGTCACCAGTTTGAATCCCGAATCGAGGAAAAAGTTGACTCCGTATTACAGTCTACGAATCAGAAATCCGGATAAGGAATTCTGTTAACCCGGGAGAAGGTGTTAGGCATTCCCGAGTTCCGTGGTTCTAGCACGGTCGCTCAACTGTCATATTCGGCTTATTTATCTAATTTTAGTACATGTTCAAACCTATGTGCATTTTTACCTTTTAATCGCTTTGATTATTATTATTAATGAGAATTGCAACGTCGTGAAAACACATCTCGAACCACGTCACATCAATATACCCGTGGTTATTGACATATTTTGACTCTATTGAGATTTGTATTTAGGTCACATAAATGTGCACCCGAGTTTAAGAAAGTAATTTATTAAAAGCGCGCCTAAAGAGACTAGCACATTATTATCTTTGGGGAAGGCCGTGAAATTCGCTAAACGATACATCCTGAATTCTAAGTATTCTAGTATATACATTCACCGTGGGCCCCGCAGTTTATGCGTTTAGTTTAACGAGGCTCATCTTATTTATTACTGAAAAGGCAAACCTAAAAGCAACTACGATTTCTATTTTTTTTCTGTCTCTAGAAGAAAAATCCTAATTAATTTATTATATCAGTGTATCATTACTAAAATATTCAAATCAGGTGCTGAACTTAAACGACCAATCTCAACGCATCTTCAGTGTTTGGGTCTCAAACTGGCCCTCCACTAAATTAATTCTGCCTATGAATATATATTGCATAGGCGTGGGCTTTGGGCAGAAAAGAATTAGGCCCAGGCGGGTAGTATTGTCACCAAAGCCTCACAGTTTGTTTGTTTATCATTAAGCTAATTGAATCCCATACATTATGTTCATGGGCCTTAACATCCATTTTTAAACTTGTAAAATGTGGAGCAAATCACTACTGGCGAAAACAATTTATTAATGCTATTGTCATTATCAGCCTATGATCACCAGTAATAAATCTGAAAATCTATTGGTCCAGTTTTATTCAATTAATGACAGCTGCTACTTCTACCTTATCGTACTTATGAGTTAACAAACAATAATCTAATACCTAATCAAATTAACACTTGTTAAGGCACATTCGCATTTCACACCAAGTTGAGATGATACCACTGAATACAAAAAAAACTCATATGATCTTTAAGAAAAATCTCGTACAAGCTTAATAGTTCAGTTAACACAGTTCATACAATACTCCAATTATTCCAAATCTCAATGATTGCTACATGTTCTTTTCTAATGCTAACACCATCTAATTCCAGTGTTGCAAATTACACCAAAAATAATGTTATTTTTAGGGCAACTATACAATTATAAAGTTCAACAACCTACTACAAATTGAAAATCCAAAATAACACAGTCCATGACAGATTAATACTACAACAAATTCATCATACAACTCTTAAAACTAATTGTATTATAATGAAATAAGAAGTAAAGCTTCAGCTAGTGACGAACATCAATTACTTTCCTATTCCACTAGAGAAAATTACATCAAAAAATAGGTTCAAGAAGTGTACCTAGTAACTGAATTACAGTAGAAGAAGAAAAGGTCAGCAAGTAATCTACCAGTAGCAGCAATAACAAACAGAAATCCACAATAGCCCAGAGCTAAATCGATTAATTTAGGAACAGATTGAAAACTAGCAAAACCCAGGAACAACCAAACTCAATTCAACCAAACTAAAATACTCAAACGCAGGCTGCTCAAATAATCTTAGACGAGCTTGACATCGAACCAAAACTTCCAGAAAACCAGTACACAATCAGGATATTTCAAACAAACACCAATTCAGCTTGGACTTGATACCATAATCCTTAGAAAGCCCCCAACAATAAATCTTGAGCTAACAGGAGCAAACTAGCAACTAGACTCGAGGCTGAACTACAAATGGCCAATGGAACAGTGATTTCCAGGGTTTTAGAATTTTTAGCTTTCCAAACTCTTAGTTTTCCCTAAGTGTTTAGCTCTCTTAAACTGTCTGAGAACTCTCTCCCGCCCCTTTTTTTAACCCCCCCCCCCCCTAACTCAATGTGTGTGTCTATTTAAAGACCAAAATCAGTCCATTTTTTATTCAAATTTTACTTTTTCAGCCTGTATATTCCCTCCCATGTGCATTTCTACCCTTTTATCATTAACCCCATGCTTGTTTCTGATTTTCCACCCTTAAAGATATCAGCCAGGGTGTACTCTGCACTACTGATCCCTTTTTTTATTAAATAATTCATTAGTTTAGTGGTACACTGAATATTCAACTGGCAGACCACTAAAACTAAACCATTTTCATGTTCAAATTCCCAAATTACCCCTGAAAATCTCTGTGACAGACCACTCATTACCCAAGTTCAAAGTGGGATAAATCACAGTTTGAACTATTTGGTTATTCAAATCGATTATTGAATTCATTAATGTGAATCAACGTCATACCAATAGAATAAAAAATGAATGCAATTAAACCAATGATAAAGGATGGTCACAGACTCAAACAAGGACCAATGAAACTGGATAAAAATCAAACAACAATTAGAGAAACAACACACAAACACTATTGTCCTTGGATTTTAGCACAATCATCAAATGAGCAGACATTATCTAATTTCAAATGAAACTTAGAATGGGCAAATATAGGTCTAATTGCGGCAAAAGACATTATTGACAATTAATTACCAGTTAATCAGTTCAAACTAACAAAATGCACTAACAGAAAAAGAAGTAGAGGGGTAGAAACACATTTAAGTGGAACTCTAAAGAAAAATAACACGGGGACTCACTGGATGAACTGGAACTCGAAATTTTGGTGCTCTAACTTGAACTCGATCCTCTGCTTCTGATTTGAGATCGAAGTGAACCTTAAGCGAATGTTCTCGCTTGAGAACATTCGACTAAGGTCGACTACGACCTTAATTTCTTCGATTTTTTCTTAGTCTTAGAGTTAAGGTTTCCTGGTCGATTCTCTTATCAAAGATTTGAACCCTTTGGTGCTGATTCGAAGAAAGCTGTTAGGGTAATGGGAATGGGGAGGCTTAGGTGGTTGAAGGGTGTAACCTTAGGACCGTTTAGGCGCTAGGGTTCATGTAGTCAAAATTAATATTCGACGAATCTTGGTTTGATTCAACGAAAACCAAAAATGTCCTAGTGGGGAGGGATGTCTAGGGGTCAAGGGGTGTGAGTTTGGTGGTTATTAGACGAACTAGGGTTAAGGGCTGATTCTTCGATCGAATATTCGACAACATCGGCTGGGATTCAAAGACAAAGGAGTGGGGATTCGGAATGGGAAGGTCAAGGGGGATCTCTGGTGTAAAAATGGGGGCATTTGGGACACTGGAACAGCCGTGAGGCGATTTTCGGTGGGCGGAGGGCGGTGGTTTGTGGCGGCGTTACTGGGGTC
>MDKF010814669.1:0-33782 GCA_026770625.1 Nicotiana glauca | reverse complement strand
TAAATAATATTGCAAACAACTGATTCCACTATTAAAATTAAGGCTAGGGCGCAAAAATAGGTAAAATGACCAAAACGCCCCTCCAGCCAACGTCTCGGAATCGAATAATTTGTAAGTTTTCATAAACCTCGTACTCTCACGAGTCTAACCATATAAAAATCTCAGAAATTGGAGGTCAAATGCCCAATAGTTTAGCCAATGAACTTTCACCCAATTTCTTCCATTTTTTATCCTTAATTCGAATTTAAAAGGTGGATTTAACTACTAAATGATGAAATATAACTAGAAAGGATCATAGAAATGTTACCCAATAATCTCCTTTTCAAAATCCTCTCAGAATCGCCCTTGCCCGAGCTCAAAATTGATTTTCAAACTTATGAAATTAAACCCTCGAAATTTTCTATTTCTGCCCAGACATTTTCGCTTCTGCAGTCCCGCTTAAGCGGCAGAATAACCGCTTCTGGGGTTTCTCATTATAGGGGGAAATTCTGCTTTTGCGGACACATGACCGCTCCAGCGGTCCCGCTTCTGCGGAAATATGACCGCTTCTGCGGTATTGGAAGAAAAGGGGCCAACTCGCTTCTGCGACGCAAAGGCCGCTTCTGGGGCGCCGCTTCTGCGGTTCCCAAGCCGCAAAAGCGAAAACAACAGAAGCCTGCTGCAATTTTTCCTTCTAACTCCCAAAACTAACCCGTTGAGCATCAGAAATTATCTCGGGACCCCCAGGACCCCAACCAAAAATACCAATATCACCTAATACCTTATTCGAACTTGTACCAATCCTTAAAACACCTCAAACAACTCCGGAAACTCGATTAAATCAAGGATTTAAGCCTAAGAATTTCAAATTCTAACCAAATACGCTTTTGATCAAAAACCTAACCAAACCTCGTCCGAATGACCTGAAATTTTGCACACACATTCCAAATGATATGACGGAGCTACAACAACTTCCGGAATTCAAATCCAACCCTTGGATCAAAAACTCACTATCGGACCGGAAACTTCAAAAATTCAAACTTCGGCATTTTAAGCCTAAATGAGCTACGGACCTCCAAATAACATTTCGAACACGCTCCCAACCCCGAAATCACCTAACGGAGCTAACATAATGATCAGATTTCCATTTCGAGGTCGCCTTCACACTGTTCCGAATACGGCCATTTTTAAAACTCTTTAACTCTCATTTAGGGACTAAGTGTCCCAAAACACTCCGAATTCTAATACCGAACGTCCTGACAAACCAAAATAGCAGAAATGAACTTAGAGAAAGCAGTTAATGGGGATCGGGGCGTAAATTCCAAAAATGACCGGCCGGGTCGATACACATGTATATATGTAAGAAATGGTTGCAATTTTAATGCACGGTTATCAAGATTTTCCTAAGCCTTCTGTATTTTTCATCACTCCAAACCCTTGAAGAATTCTTGTTTAGCAATGGTGTAAAATTCTATTAAATTACATGATTTTGTGTAACAGAGTATTCTATTAAATTGCATGATTTTTATTTTGAAGTAAGCTGTGGGATAATATTGAATTATCCTTCTGGTTAGGGGGTATTGTTGATGCTACTACTTATTCATTATAAATTTTAATTTTAGAGGAGGTAGTTTTGGGTATATAACTTAAATATAGCATAAGTAACTTCATAGAGATTATGTTACTAACAAATGATGTCCGATAGTTGAAGCTGCAAAAGGAGCAATTTATATAATAGAGAATGTGGAGAGATGATTAGATAGTTTATGTATCACGTTTAGACATTAGATTTGGTAATTTCTAAATGTTAGCTCTTTATTTTTTCTCACAATATTACATCTAAGTTGTATTCTAATACTACGAGTTTCATTTGCCACATTAGCTAACTCTTTTATCTTTCTTTTGTCATCCTTTGTTCTTTTTTAAAAACAAAATATTTTGGTTGTATTCCAATACTATAAATTGATATAGGGAGCTTCAACCTAAGAACAATTTGTCTTATTAGAAACTACACTTCAATATCTTCAACCATGATGAATTTGGTACCCTAGAATTCACTATATATTTAGATGTGTAGACTCGTGATATTTTATACATTACATTCCATCTTTTGATATGTTTATTTTATTTTTTTCAGGTCATATGTTCGAAAATTTCGCATGTAGAAGATTTCAATATGATGAAGAGTTGCCGAAACTATTTGATGATATTATTTGATAGGATTAGTTATATCAGTTCAACCACTATAAGTTTATTTTAAAAGTTGTGACATTAATATTTTGGATTAGTACTTCCTTTGGATTGTTTAGATTCAATGAGGTATATTTTATTTTATGAATTAATAGTAATATGTTTCTATCATTTTCCTACCTTTGTTTCCACCAAAAGGTACTCTTTTACTATTAGCGACAGTTAATTGAATTCATTTGACATTAAATGACTCTAAAAGGTAAGATATTTACATGAAGGATAGAATAACCAACCTAATTGTCGCAAAAAAGGTTATCGTTAAAATAACCGACTTTTAGTGGCAATTTAATTAAATTTATTGGCTATGAAAATAGACACTAAAAGATCATAGTTAATTTGTTATGGATTTAAAGTATCAGCCAAAATTATTGCCTCAAATAATTGCCAGTAAAACTAATGATCTTTAGCGGCAATAAATTATACCCTTTACCAGCTTTTGTGAGAATGGCAGCCAAAGGCTTTGCCGACCCCCACATTGCCGGCTAAATGCCATTGGTCGATAAAGGATATAGCGGCTATTGTTATTGCCGCTAAAGGCATTTTTTTATTGCCGTTAAAGCCCCATTTTATAATAGTAACACCCTTAATGCTTCGCGTTCGCAACCTAAGCCTCACGTTCACGTAGAAGAAAATCTACCTCAGACTAACTTACTTTTCACATTCGTGAGAGTTCCCTCGCGAACGCGAATAACATTACACCGCACACCGAAGCAGCAAAACAACAGAAAATTCTATGTCCAAAACACCCTGAAACCTATTCGAAACTCACCCGAGACCTCGGGGCTCCAAAGCTAACATACATATTAACTCAAAAATATCATATGGACTTACTTGTGCAATCAAATCGCTAAATTAACATCTAGAACTACAATTTTAGCATAAAAATCAAAGAAAAATCTCTGTAACTCTTAAGTTCAAAATTTAACAACTGAGGGTCCGATTTACGTCACATTAAGTCCGTTTCTTATTAAATTTTGCATGCTCAGAGGAAAAGGAAAAGGAAGAATCAGAGGAGACGAAAGCAGAATAAAATAAAGGTAAAACAACTGACCAAAGTCGGAGAGCATGAGCAAAAGAAGTAGGGATGAATGAAACGGCCATGCTTGAGAAGCTTGAAACTTACCCTAATGAACACCCTCTTCAGGAATGATCTGTCATGGCAAGTTTCGAGCATGGCGAGCAGAGATCTTCCAAAAAAAAAACCACTTCCGAATTTAGGTCAAACTCATATTCAAGGTTTGATGAATTCTAAAAGTTATTAGGGACAATTGCCAAGGGTTTTGAGTTTAGGGAGGCTTGGTAGTTATAAGGTGTAAATTTGGGGGCAATTTGGGGTTGCGTCGCAGGCCGACAACGATGGGGATTTGGGGCGGCAAATCTTCTAGGGTTTGGAGAGTTAGAAACTGAGAGATTAAATGGGGGGAGGGGGTGACCGGTTCGGACATTCTTATATGGATTAGGCACCCAGTTCCGGTCCGACGGTTGAGAGGGGGACAAAAACGAGGTCGTTGGGAAATGGAGTGCTGTCGTTTTGGGATATAGGACGGACTGGTGCTGGGTAATTTGTATGGGTTGGGGCGGGTGATTTAATTACTTGGGCTCAGCCCCAATTTGGTCTAATGAATTAAAACCAACCCTTTTTGTTTTCAAATTTCCTTTTTTCTTTAATTAATTAAAACTTAAATTAATTTAAATTATAAAATTAAGCTAATTACCTAACTATAATATTTATAAAAATTAGTTGATCTTATATTAAAAGAGAAAAATTACTAATCTAAAATTAAAAGCTAAAAATATAAAAGTAAACCCATTTTTGTGATTTTTATCCTAATAAAATAATTAATTAACTAATTAATCCTAAAATATGAAAACAAACTCTCAATGCAATGCATGGTATTTTTAATATTTTTCATGATTTTAATAAAAGTGAACATGTATAGAAATGCAAACAATTAGCACAAATTCCCACAAAATTGTAAAAAATGAAAAAAATTATTTTTCTTGTATTTTATGGAAGTAATTCCTATAGGGAAAAAATCACGTGCTCATAGCTGCCCTTCTTTGCTCGGAAACACGAAGAGTTTTCGTGCAAAGATAAAGTGAGATACGAGTGATTTTTGCCCGTTTGAATACTCCGTGGGATGCATTTTTGAATTTGACCGCACCCTGCTTCCGAGGTTGCCTACATATCCTTGGCTATAAAGGAATCATGTCAGTGTAGTTCGAAAAGTTTTGGTGGCTGGGACTACCAGAAAGCTGTAATTTCATTGTTGTTGCTGCTGCTACTACTTGCTGAACTCCTTATTATACTAAGACAAATTAAATGAAGCTAGACTAAACTATGATCTATGAATTACAAGAATCCTATCTACTTATGTTCAAACTTGATCTTGCAGTTTTTGCTGCTTTGTTGACTTGTACTCTCTAGGTGAGATTCCTTTGTTGCTGCCTTGAAGCATTCTGAAGTAAATTCCCTTATTCTACAGGCAGCCGCCTGATTGCCAATACTCGAACTGTCTTCCTTCGAAACTTGGACCGCCTTCCCTTGTTCTTCTAGGTGGGCGCCTGATTGCTGAACTTGAACTGTTTTCTCCTTGAACATTGAATGCCTTCCTTTGAAATATGAACGACTTTCCTTGTTCTCGAAGCGAGTTCCTGATTGCCAAAGTTTTAACTGTATTTCCTTTCTCTCCAGGTGGGCGCCTGATTGCCAAAACTTTAACTGTATTCCCTTGTACTCTAGGTGGGAGCCTGATTACCAAAACTTTAACTATATTCCATTGCTCTCCAGGTGGGTGCCTAATTGCGAAAACTATAGTTGTATTCCCTTGCCCTCCAGGTGGGCGTCTGATTGCAAAAACTTTAGTTGTATTCCCTTGCTCTCCAGGTGGGCGCCTGATTTCCAAAACTTTAACTGTATTCCCTTGCTCTTCAGGTGGGCGACTGATTGCCAAAACTTTAACTGTGTTCCCTTGCTCTCTACGTGGGTGCCTGATTGCCAAAACTTTAACTGTGTTCCCTTGCTCTCTAGGTGGGTGCCTGATTGCCAAAACTTTAAATGTGTTCCCTTGCTTTCCAAGTGGGTGCCTGATTGCTAAAACTTTAACTGTATTCCCTTGCTCTCCAGGTGGACGCCTGATTGCAGAAACTTTAATTGTATTACGTTGCTCTCCAGGTGGGCGCCTGATTGCCAAAACTAGAACTGCTTTTCCTCGAAACTTGACATGTTTTCCCTTATTCTACATGTGGGTGCTCGATTCCCAACACTTGCTTATGTTTTTCCTTGAGACTTGAACTACTTCTCCTTATTCTCCAGGTGGGTGCCTGATTGCCAACACTTGCATTGTTTTTTCCTTGAGACTTGAACTGCTCCTCGTTATTCTCCAGGTGGGTGCCTGACTTCCAACACTTGCACTACTTTTCCCTCTAAACTTGACTTGTTTCCTTTGTTCCCCAGGTGGGCTCCTGATTACTGAACTTGAACCGTCTTCCTTTGAACATTGCTGCTCTCCCTTTGTTCTCCAGGTGAGTACCTGATTACCTACATTTGAATTTTATTCCTTTTCTCTGAAACTTTAATTGTTTTCCCTTGTTTGCCAGGTGGGTTCCTGATTGCAGACACTCGAGCCATCTTCTTTTGCTACTTGGAATTGTTTTCCCTAGAAACTTGCACTATTTTCCCTTGCTTTCCAAGTAGACGCCTAATTGCTGAACTTGCACCGTTCTCCTTTGAAACTTGAGTTGTTCTCCCTTGTTCTCCAGGTGGGTGCCTGATTGCTGAGCTTGAACCGCTTTCATTTGAACTTGTGTCGTCTTCCCTTGTTCTCTAGGTGGGCGCCTGATTGCTAAACCTGAACTACTTTCTCCTCTAACCGTTTTTCCTTTGAACTGTCTTCCCTTGTTCTCCAGGCGGGTGCCTGATTACAACAAAACAGACAAAAATAAAAGAAACTTTTCTGCCCCAGTTTGGTAGCTGGGGACATCTGTAAGTGTTAATTGAATCATGTTACCCAATATCTCTAAGAATTTAAAAGCTAGGCCCCATTATCCAGGAGGGTCCTGAAAATTAAAATCAAATCGCATCTTAAGAGTGAAAACTTCAGAGCTAAATCCAACTTCTTAAAGGTAAAACTTATGCTAAATCTCATTATCTAATGGAGGTCTTAAAATTAAGTCCCATTACTCAGGAGGGTCTTGAAAATTTCCAATTGAATCTCATCCTAAGAATGAAAACTTCAAAACCAACTTATATTTCCTCAAAGTAGAGCTTATGCTAGAACTTATTACTCACGAATGTTTTGAATTTTAACTAGGTCTCATTTTTTAGGAGGGTCCTGAGAACTTCAAATTAAATCCCATTATTTAGGTGGGTCCTGAGAATTTACGGTCGAACTTGTCCGGTACATGCTTTCCCCACAGAGGATTCCTAATAAACGAAATTTCCTGCCCCTACTTTAATCAAAGAAAATTTTATCAGTTTAAAAATATGGTGGTTAGTTTGTGGCATTCTTCCTGAAGCTGGACTTTCCATAGCCATGCTTTGTTCTAACTGGCTACTTTGAACTGGCCAAGAACTTGCTTGACTTTATGACTGAACATCAACCGTAGGACCCTGAATGTCCCAAGTGCTCTATACCCAAACCATTCGCCCAATGGAGCTTTCATTGACACCTTATTTTTCACTTTGCATCATGCTATCTCTGGTATATTTTGGCCATACTTTGCTTTGTTATTGCGACCAAAACACTCACGCAAGTGCACTTGATCGTCAAGTAATAGAGTAGTGAGTAAATTATCGTTCCCACGAAGACTTATGATTAACTGTTGACTGATTCAAACCCAATTACTTTATCTATCCAAGATGTTTTTTCATAAAATCGAGATGTACTTGTTGTACTACCTAACTATAAAGAAATAATCTAACTAGAGCAATTAACCAAACGAATAACAAGTTCAATTAACAAACAATATGAGAAGATATTCCAGGGTCACGGGCTAGTTGACAATCGTGTTGTGTTTTGGCTTAAACGACTAATTGATTTATCTGGATTGTTGATTGACAGGGCTTATATTACTCATAAGAATCTGTCGAGTTCTTACTCGCCTATTCAAGCTAACTCAATGCCTATATATCTATGGAATTAAGATTAACAAGAACGCATTTACAATTCCTGTATTCCAACCAAGCAGGCCAATTGAGTATATATCTATCCCAATTGCGAATCCGTTCCCCGAGGCCCGAGTTCAAGAACCTGCTCTATTTAATTCTATATGCAATCTAGAATTCCCACTTTCGAGTTCAACTCTAGATTCGTAGATAGTATTTCACTGTTAGCTACTCAGCAACATAATTAAAAGTAGAATTAAATAAACAATCTAATTTGACAAACCAACTTCGTCGAATTAAACGTCAAACAACAACTTTCATGTTTAACCCATGACCCAAGAATAATAGGTTTTAGCTACTCATAACAACGTAAAGATAATCTATGAAAATATTCATCATGGAAAATTGCAAGAAAAAGAAGAAATAAAGAACTATGATATTTTTGGGTCCTGTCTCACACTTGTGTTTCTTGCCCAAATACTCTCCAAAACAAATATGACCTAATGTGGACGAATTCCTACTTTTATAAGGGTTTTACACCAAGTTATCCCGACTTGACACTTTCGTCCATAGCTTTTCTGCGTTCTGCCACGGTCCCACCGCGGTTACGCCGGGATCGCGGCCAATTAGGCTCTCTGAATCTGCAGATCTGCTCTGCCGCGGTCCTACCGCGGTTACGGTCTGACCGCGGCAGGCCATGTTCAGAACTGCTTTTAACTTTTCACTTGGTGCATTTTTTGGGCATTGTTTGATTGGCCTCCTTTTCTCCATAATGGATCCCAAACTTACTCCGTCGACTTCTTTCATTGGATATAGCTTGCAAAAGCATGAAAAACACTAATCAAAGCATTTGGTTATCACTTTTTACAACAAAGTTATACAAAAATATGGTTCTTTAGAGTCTAATTCACTTATTATCAACACCCCATACTTAAATCTTTGCTCGTCCTCGAGCAAGTTGAACCACACTTCGAGGCCTATTCGTTGGATGGATTATCCTTTTTATGTCACACCTACTATTATGAAAGAACAACCTAAGTAGTGCAACAACCACACCTCATATGAAGACTCTAATGCCATGCCACACTCATGCTTACTCTATATACTCTAACAGAAGTGAAGACTCGTTTTTTCTTCTTGAGTTAAATGCCCTCACATCACATTTTTTAGAGAAGTTCCACACACATGAAATAAAACAACAAGGAACTGTAGATAGAACGAATTCACTAACTCTCAGCAAAGAACATTCATATGCCACACAGATACACCATAAGCTTTCCCGTAGTGTAATACTCTACTAATCGAATTGTTCAGTCTAAGATCAATAGGGCTTCATTTGGTTGTAATGTAGGCTATGAGACGGGTAGGATACATTTAGATATAAGAGTGACTACACCTCCCTAAGCACTTTAATACATAAATTTTCTCAATTAAACCTCATCCTTATGTCACCCCAAATTCCACCTTCACATCAATATAACTACCCCATTATTCTTTAAGCACACTTGCATCAAGAGCCACCACTTATCTAGGAGTTTTTATGTTTATAACATTTTTTTAAAATTCAAGTGGCTCATATTTTTTTCAAAACAGTGCACCTTTCTCCTTATTCAACTAGTTCCACTCGAAAGCCAAACTGACCACCCCATACTTTAACTTTTACAAGGTTCATAACAATTCAAGTACTCATGAGAGGTGAAAAGGTTCAAATAGATGGTTAATTCAAACAAATGGGTAAGACTTGTAATATGATTGCCAAAGAAAAAGGATGATAGACTCAAAGGGGTTAACTATGGTAATATGTACATGTGGATTCATGATTATACAGGCTACAGAAAGAAATGCCAAAATCATCTCTAAGACCAAACAATTACTATTTCGTTTTGCACACACATGGGGCAAGTTCTAGGTATCGCATGCAAGCACAAAATACGTGTATAACCTCACACACACTTGGCATGTAACTCATTCCGAGTTAGTTTTTCAACACATTCACGAGAGCATTCAAATAAGACAAGGTGTGCAAAATTAAGGCATAAGATTAAGAGTCTACACGTGAACCTAGACGTCACACCCTCAAGTTTGTTTTAAGTATTTGCAGGTATGAACACCAGGGTATGCATTCTTGCCCAACCCGTCTTAGCCCAAAAGAGTCCTAAGGGTCCTAATCTACTAAAGAAAAATCTACCTAACCCGGTTCAAGAAAAACCATTGGAAAAGAATCGCGGTCAAAAGAAAAACCAAGGAGGAATTACTACACTACCTAAAAATAAAATAAAATAAAATAAAATCTTTTTGGCTTTTTGATTAGACTACTTCCCTCAAGAATACTGTCTATGTGGTCCGTCATTAGGAAGAGTCTCCTAACTTTTCTAGTTTTTTTTATCCGACCTTAACCCTTAAGAAACCCATCGACAAGTGTCCGTCGTTGGGCCAAGTCGGTGACATCTAAGCTACATATACAACAACAACATATATACACAAATCATATATACACATACTCAAGTCTCCCACCTCACACACAACGAGAATGGCATGTCCTCACATCATAAAACAATTAAAGAGCAGAAGGGTCAGAGAACTTCCCTAGTCATCATTCGGATTCAGAGACTGTGTTGGGATCCATGTAACAGGCTCTCCCTAAAGCACAAAACCAAGCCATCACCCGACTCTCAGACCTAGCCTGCCATCTAGACATGGCATCCAAACGAACATGCAGGCTATCTACCGAGGAATGAAGTTCTTCCACGTCTTCCTCCACAGAAGGAAACAAGGGTCGGCTGGAGTATGATATAGAGAACTCTGCCCTAGTTTGGGGTTGCCGCGAGGATCCAGCTGCATCATAAGACCTCCTGGGTGGTGCCATGGGTGGTGAGGTGTCATCATCATCGTCCAGGTCAATATGTGTAGGTGCACCTCTGCCCACTTTGATCTTTGACGCTCTGAAAGCTATTTTAGGGGGTAAAGTGCCATCCGTAGGATTGACTAGAACATCAACCAGCATACATAACCGCGTCACAAGTGAGGGGAAGTAAAACCCCTAAGTCATCAGAGGCGACCAGAGGATCATTTCATCTCTAATGATTTTAGCAACATCAACGTCCTTCCTGGTCAAGAAGCACCAAACCAGTAGAGCCCACAAGTTGTTCACATCTGTTGTGTTGCCCGTGGGCAACAATCTGCTGTAAATCATGGTGAACCAGCACTTAGCTTCCCATGTGAATGACTTGGAATGCAGGGTCATGTTTTCCTAAATCCAAATTGGCCGTCCCCCTAAGCATATGGACTCAATCAAAGTGTCCCAATTGACCCCTGGAGAATTGTGGTAATAATTATTGTCACCAGTGAACGGATGCAGCTGCAGGATCTAGCGAATATTTTGGACTGAGGCATCTACCAATTTGCCATGCACAACCACCGAACGGCACATATGTTCTGGGCAGTTCGCGTAGAACTCCCGGACTATCATTGGGTTCGTCGTGTCAGGTTCATCGAACAAGTACTCCATCCCCCTCGGGCGAATTTCCTCGTACATGTCCAACTTTTCAACAGGAGGGCAGCCCTGTCAATACCAATTTCCAGGACACAGCTTTTTTTGGCTTTCGCATGAAACCTATCCTGGGCCTCCTTGGACGTGAACCGGGTGGCATCATAAGTGGGCACGTCGGAAGTGCTTTCATAGTTTCTTTGCTTCTTGCGGGCCATAGTACCTGCAATCAGTTCATCATAACAATCAGGGGCAGCCAAACATGTGCCAGTCGGGTGGTTACTCAGACTTCGCCACCCTCTGGCACCAAACAATTACCCAAAGTGGATAATATCCACTATTGTCCCTACACCACTTATCAATGACACAATTTCGCCCTATAAAACCCCACCACAACCTTCCATCAATACATACAGTTAAATGCTACCAACACCCACTCCACACACAAATTATCAACTAAAAATACACCACACACCCATACAAATCAATCCCAAACACCAACTACAACACCAAACTTGGAGTCTAAAACCCCATTGCAACCAAAATTAAGAATTATCTACAATAATCACTACATAACACAAAATACATACAACATAAGTAAAAGTAGAACAACTTACTTGAGGATTTCTGTGGAGTCTTGAAAAAGAAAAGAAAAGGAAAAAATTTAAGGGGTTGTGGCTGGGTAGGGTGGTGGTGCATTTTCTTTGGGGGGGGGTTTGTGGGTGGGTAGGGTTTGGATGGAGAAGGGGGTAATAAGAAGGGATAATGGGGGATTTGGGTTATGGGAATAAGAAGAAAGAAGAGAGAGTAGGTTGTTGGGAAGAAGAAGAAGAAGGAGGAAAAAAAATAGAGGAAAAAAGTTGGGGAAGAAGAAGGGAGGAGAAGAGTGGGTGAGAGGATGAGAGAAGATAGAGAGAATAGGTTTTGTTTGGGGAGGGTTAGTTTAGGTTAGATTAATGAAAGGGAGAAAAAGAAAAAAAAATTCTGCCTTTTCATACCTGGGCTCGTTCTGGTCCACCGCGGTCCTGTCGCGGTTACGCTGTGACCGCAGTGGGATAACTTCAGAGAGGGGTCATGACCATGGTCTTACCACGGTTATGCCGCGACCGCGGTGGGATAACTTTAGAGAGGGGTCATGACCGCAGTTACGCCGCGATCGCAGTGGACCCGTTACTGGCGGCCTATTTTTTGGGGGGTTTTGTTCGTTGTTTTGCCCCTTAGGCACTATTTTTACATCTTTTAATGCGTACCTTACCCATGATATGTCCAGGCTCGTGATGCAACATCCTCCGCACTAACCTGCATATATACAACATGTTAGAAATTCTACTATCGTGGTTTGCCTCCCATGAAGCGGCTGATTTAACGTCGCGACACGACGGTTACAACAATGCAATGGGTTGCCTCCCATCCAGCACTTGATTTAACGTCGCGGCATGACTCAACACGTTCTCAAGCATCCGTCAAGTCCACTGAGGTCTTGCGACGTGCAAAGTCACTACCCCAGTAATGTTTTATCCTTTGACCATTCACCAAAAAGGTACTAGTTGAACTTATATCTCGCAATTCCATAGCTCCATGAGGTTTCACACTTACTACAACAAAAGGGCCTGACCAACGAGAGTTTAGCTTTCTGGGGAAAAGCTTCAACCTCGAATGGAACAAAAGAACTTCTTGCCCTGGCTCGAACTCTCGATGTTGAATGTGCTTGTCATGCCACCTCTTAGTCTTCTCTTTATACAATTTGGAATTCTCTTACGCATGCAATCGAAACTCATCAAGCTCATCGAGTTGCAGCAAATTCTTCTCTCCAGCTAGGTCCTCAACCATATTCAGCTATTTAATCGCCCAATAGGCCTTGTGCTCAAGTTCGACCGGCAAGTGACATGCCTTCCTATAAACTAGTTTATACGGAGAAGCACCTATGGGAGTTTTGTATGCAGTTCGATATGCCCACAATGCGTCGTCTAGCTTCCCGACCCAATCTTTTCTATTTGCACTCACTGTTTTCTCAAGAATCTGCTTTACCTCTCTGTTTGACACCTCCACTTGACCACTCGTATGGGGGTGATAGGCAGTGGACACATATGCTTGACTCCATACTTTTCAAGGACATTATTCAGCAATTTGTTGCAAAAATGTGTTCTTCCATCGCTGATCAATACTCTTGGAGTTCCAAAGTGTGTAAAGATGTGCTTCTTGACAAAGCTTACAACCACCTTTGCATCATTAGTGGGAAGAGCAATAGCCTCTACCCACTTGGAAACATAGTCGACTGCCACCAAGATGTACCTATGACTGTTAGATTGTGGAAACGGTCCCATAAAATCTATTCCCCACACATCAAAGAGCTCCACTACCAGAATATTTTTCAGCAACATCTCGTGACTCTTTGTGATCATTCCGGTTCTTTGGCACCTGTCACACATTTTAACAAAGGCGTGTTCATCCCTAAACAATTTTGGCCAATAGAAACCTGATTGTAACACTTTTTGGGCAGTCCGGTCTCCCCCGTGATGACCTCCGTATGGTGATGCATGATAGCTATGAAGTATGGCATTCATTTCCTCCTCAGTAACACATCTCTGCACCAACTGATCTGCACAGAGCCTGTATAAGAATGGCTCATCCCACATGTAAAGCTTTATATCATGCAGGAACCTTCGTTATTATCTGGTGTCAACTCTGATGGTATCACCCCACTTTCAATAAAATTCACATAATCTGCAGACAATGGGGCTGTGCTTGAGGCAATCACCAATAACTGCTCAACAGGGAATGTTTCTTTTATTACACCCCCTTCAACTACACAATTCCGATTTTCTAATCTGGACAAGTGATCAGCCACTTGATTCTCTGTTCCTTTACGATCTTGGATCTCAAATAAAACTCTTGCAAGAGTAGGACCCACCGAATCAGTCTCGGCTTGGCGTCCTTCTTTTCAAACAGGTATCTGATGGCTGAATGATCTATATAGACGATGACTTTGGCCCCCACAAGATATGACCTGAACTTGTCACACGCCCACACCACTGCAAGAAACTCTTTTTTAGTGACTGCATAATTCATCTGAGTGGGATTCAGAGTCTTGCTTGCATAGCAGGTGGAGTGGAAGCCTTTGTTTCTCCTTTGCCCCAAAACAACTCCAATAGCCAAGTCACTCGAGTCGCACATCAACTCAAATGGTTGCTCCCAATCAGAGCAATGATGATTGGTGCAGTTACCAACCTTCCCTTCAGCACCTCGAATGCCTTCAGACAAGCATCATTAAATTTAAAGGCGATATCCTTCTCAAGTAACCTGCACAAGGGAGAGGAAATTTTCGAGAAATCTTTAATGAAATGACAATAAAAACCTGCATGGCCCAAGAAACTACGAATGCCTTTGACAGATATCGGTGGAAGCAATTTTTCAATCAATTTCACCTTTGGCTTGTCCACTTGCAAACCATCTTTGGGCACCTTTTTCCCCAAAACTATACCTTCGCGTACCATGACATGGCACTTTTCCCAATTTAGCACCAATTATCAAAAGAACATCCAAACACATAAAAATCATCCATGAATACTTCCACAAACCTCTCGACCATGTTAATAAAATGGCCATCATACACCTTTGAAAAGTCACAGGTGCATTACAAATACCAAAGGGCATTCTCTTGAACGCGTATGTGCCATAAGGATACGTAAAAGTGGTCTTCTCTTGGTCCTCTGGAGCTATAGAAATCTGATTATATCCAGAATAACCATCCAAGAAGCAATAGTACTCCTGGCCAGCTAATCTATCAAGCATTTGGTCAATAAAGGGGAGGGGGGAGTGGTCCTTCTGGGTGACATTGTTCAATTTTCTATAGTCAATGCAAATTCTCCACCCGGTGGCAGTTCTTGTAGGGATTAAGTCATTATTCTCATTAACTACTACAGTCATCCCCCCTTTCTTGGGTACACAATGGACGAGACTTACCCATTTACTATCTGAGATAGGAAATACAATACATGCATCAAGCCACTTAATCACTTCTTTTCTTACCACCTCTTTCATGATTGGATTGAGTCGTCGTTGTTGCTTTACACTAGGCTTGTGTCCACCCTCCATGAGGATTTTGTGCATGCAAAAGGTTAGACTAATGCCCTTTATGTAAGACATCGTCCACCCAATTGCTCGCTTGTGCTCATGTGGCACTCTCAACAGCTTTTCTTCCTGCAATTTAGACAAGTCAGAGGAAACAATAACATGTAAAGTGTCAGAGTCTCCCAAATAAGCATATTGCAGGTGAGATAGGGGAGGTTTAAGCTCCAATTTCAGGGCTTCCTCAATTGATGGCTTTGGAGGAGGTCCCTCTGGCATGTTCAAGGGTTCAAAGGGGTGTATCCCCATGCATGTATGCACAAGATGTATCAAGGATGTGCTTCATCTCCTTGATCTCTTCATCAGTCCCCAGGCTATCAAACAACATAATTGCTTTCTTTAGAGAATCTTCTAGATATACACTTGGATCATGAATTTGCTCAACAGCCTCAACAACAAATATCATGGAAAGCTCCTCATAGTGACGAGGAAGTTGGATTGCTTTGTAGACATTGAAAACTGCTTCCTCGTCATCTACCCTCAAGATCATCTTTCCCTCTCTCACTTTGATAATTGCGTCACCAGTAGCCAAGAGAGGTCGCCCCAATATGATTGGGACCAATTCATCAGCCTCATAATCGAGGATAATGATATTAGCAGGGAAGATAAATTTCCCAATTTGCAGCAACACATCTTCAATCACCCCCTCAGGGTGTGCTATCGATTTGTCAGCAAGCTGCAACATCACAGTAGTTGGTCTTGGAGCTCCCAGACCCAATTTCCTGAACAACGATAGGGGCATCAAATTTATGCTTGCCTCCAAATCACAAAGAGCACGACCCACATCAATATTACCAATGCGCACAGGAATCATAAAGCTGCAGGATCCTTAAGCTTTTGAGGGAGCTTATTTTGGACCCTAGAAGTGCACTCCTCAGTAAGTGCAACTGTCTCAAATTTAGTTAATCTTCTCTTGTGAACCACTATATCTTTTATGTACTTAGCATACTTTGGAATTTCATGAAGCACATCAACAAGTGGAATATTCAATTGCACCTGGCTCAACATGGAGAGAAATTTGTTGAACATGCGATTATTATTCTTTTTCTGCAATCTCTTGTGAAAAGGTGGTGGTGGACTTGGGGCCTCCACTGACTCTAGAATTTCAGCAGTCTTCTCTGGCTCATTGGTCACTTTAGGGATCAAATCCCCCTCAAGTACGGACTTATCTTTCTTTTTCTTTGGAAGTTCCTCAATCTCCCTCCCGTTTCTAAGTGTAACTGCATTCACTTTCGAATTCTTTTCTGTGTCACTGGGGAGAGCGTCTGCAGGTCTAGTGTTTTGATTTGTTGCTAACTGCCCCATCTGCCTCTCAAGATTTCTGAAGTCGGTCCTAAGATGTTGATTTTCATTCAACAACTTCTTTAGTAAATCATTTGTGATCTCTTCTATTTGTTGGGGGTGGTCTCTGAGGCTGATTGAAACCCCCTTGGGGTCTATACTGATTCTGATTCTGCTGATTTCTACCCCATGAGAAGTTGGGATGATTCTTCCAATTTGGATTATAAGTATTCCCGTATTGTGCATGCTGGTTCGGTGGACCCCTATTTTGTTGCCCCACATAATAGATGGATTCTGGATTCGTGGGGCACATATCACTCATATGACTGTCACCACACAGTTTACAACAAATAGTCATCTATTGTATCTGTTGCATTGGCTATGGCTGCTTCATTGTTATCCTAGTCATCTGATTAGCCAGCTTTGCAATTTTGACTCTCATTGCTGACACCTCATCGAGCTCAAGTAACCCAGCTGATTTTTTGCTTAACTGCCTTTCGTGAGTCACCATCACCTTGCCAGTTATTATCATTAGCCGTGAAAGTATTCAGCAAGAGTTGGATTTCACTGTACGGTTTGGCCATGCAGCTACCCCCACAAGCTGAATCTAGATTCATCTTTGAAGCATCATCTAGCCCATCTACAAAAGTTTGACCCAATACTTCGTCCGTTTGGAAATGGTGAGGACATTCTCTGAGAAACTTCTTGTACCTTTCCCATGCTTGACGAAGTGTCTCGCCAGCTCATTGTTCGAACCTAAGAATTTTACTCCTCAACATCTTTATTTTCTTGGTGGGGAAAACTTGATTAAGAATTTCCTTGCCAAATCATCCCAAGTGCGGATTGAATTTGCTGGCTCCTTATTCAACAAATTCTTAGCTTTCCCGAGCAGAGAAAAAGGGAAAAGTGTCAGCCTGACATAGTCCTTGGAAATGTTCAAATAGTTATAAGTATCCGTGATTTCCAGAAAATTCTGAATATGCCTCTGCGGGTCTTCCTGAGGTAGACCCACAAATTGCCCTGTGGACTGGATCAGCTACACCATGTATTGTTTCAGTTTAAAGTGCCCAGTGATATCAGGCTTCACGATAGCCTGAGTCATATTAGCCAGACGGGGCCTTGCTATTTCAATCACCATGCGTTCCTCGTTACCTTCCATCTCAATTGGCTGTGGTTGGACTACGATGTCCAACTCTCTTTCAATTCTGGTTCTGGCGTCTATCTCCCTCCTCAATCTGTGAAGTGTTCGTTCAATTTCAGGATCGAGAGGAAGGAGATTGTTTGCGCTTCTACTTCTTCGCATTCAATAGAAAATCCTGTATTAACAAAATCAAAGTGAACTAAAGGTTAAAACTTGAAAAAATAAATAATAAAAGCTCAATTCAGTCAAGTAGCTAATTTCTATGTCCCCGGCAACGACGCCAAAAACTTGTTTCGACCAAAACACTCATGCAAGTACACGTGATCGTCAAGTAATAGAGTAGTGAGTAGAGTATCGTTTCCACAAAGACTTATGATTAATTGTTGACTGATTCAAACCCAATTACTTTATCTATCCAAGATGTTTTTTCACAAAATCGAGATGTACTTGTTGTACTACCTAACTATCAAGAAATAATCTAAGTAGAGCAATTAACCAAATGAATAACAAGTTCAATTAACAAACAATATGAGAAGATATCACCAGGGTCACGAGCTAGTTGACAATCGTGTTGTGTTTTGGCTTAAAACAACTAATTGATTTATCTGGATTGTTGATTGACAGGGTTTATATTACTCATAAGAATCTGTCGAGTTCTTACTTACCTATTCAAGCTAACTCAATGCCTATATGTCTATGGAATTAAGATTAAAAAGAACGCATTTACAATTCCTATATTCCAGCCAAGCAGGGCAATTGAGTATATGTCTATCCCAACTGCGAATTTGTCCCCCGAGGCCCGGGTTCAAGAACCTGCTTTATTTAATTCTATATGTAATCTAGAATTCCCACTTTCCAGTTCAACTATAGATTCATAGATAGTATTTCTCTGTTATCTACTCAGCAAAATAATTAAAAGTAGAATTAAATAAACAATCTAATTTGACAAACCAATTTCGTCGAATTAAATGTCAAACAACAACTTTCATGTTTCACCCATGACCCCAGAATAATGGGTTTTAGCTACTCATAACAACGTAAAGATAATCTATGAAATATTCATCACCGAGAATTGCATGAAAAAGAAGAAATAAAGAACTATGATGTTTTTGGGTCCTCTCTCACACTTGTGTTTCTTTCCCAAATACTCTCCAAAATAAATTTGACCTAATGTGGCCGAATTCCTACTTTTTATAAGGGTTTTACACCAAGTTTTCCCGACTTAACACTTTCGTCCCTGGCTTTTCCATGTTCTGTTGTGGTCGCACTAAGGTTACGCCGGGACCACGGCCAAATAGGCTCTCTGAATATGAAGCTCTGCTTTGCCGCGGTCCTACCACGGTTACGGTTTGACCGCGGCAGGCCAAGTTCAGCACTGCTTTTGACTTTTCACTTGGTGCATTTCTTGGGCATTGTTTGATTAGCCTCCTTTTCTCCGTAATTGATCCCAAACTTGCTCCATCGACTTCTTTCATTGGATATAGCCTGCAAAGCATGAAAAGCACTAATCAAAGCATTTGATTATCACTTTTTACAACAAAGCTATAGAAAAATATGGTTCTTTAGGTTCTAATTATAGTCTAATTTACCTATTATCATTTGTGCAATTTGGAAGTTGGTAGTAAGCTTTGAAATCCTTTCTCACTTGCTTATACAATGCTAATATTGGAAAAACCTTAAAGAAATAAACCCAAAAGAAATGAAATGCAATGATTTCGAGATTTAGGAATAAAGAAGAAAATCCAAAACTGGATGACTGTATGAGGGAGAAAAAAGAAAAGAGACTTATCTGAGTGAAGCAGCTGGTTCCAATAATCATGATATGTATTTTGTATTAATCAGCCCAGACCGTTCAACCAATTACCTTTTAGTTGTCATACTTTGTGCCTCGGATCCGCATAACCAGATCTATTCGCCAAGTCACTGACCTTGTTCGGCTTGCGGTGCCCTGAAGTGTTTTCACCAACAAACCTCTCTCATTTATTCAACTCTCAACTCGTTGCCTTACGGTGACCATGAGGGTTTTAACCAATAAGACTCTCTCATTTTTTAATTTCTCTCAACTTTCCATCGCCTTACAGTGTCTGTGAGGATTTTCACCAATAAGACTCTCTCATTTTTATTTTTCCTGCTTAGAACTGAGTGTTGCCCTTGATATGAATCACACCTCTACTTGCTCGACTTGGCATTTCTCGAAAACTAATTGGAAGGTCTTTCTTTGGACCGTAATGTGAGCTTTTGGATAGGGTTAGAAAGAAAAGGTATCACAAAGGCTCAAAACAGCTTGAATGGGTCCAAAATTACAACTTTTGAAATCAGATCTCTTACAAAAACCACAAATTCTGCCCCAATTTCTTTGCTTGGGGACTTTTGAATTTTTATTTAATGGGACCGAATCATGAGGCTGCCTACATATGCTTACAAGTAATTAGGTCTAACGTAGTTCATGTCATAGGAATTGCTTTGTTGTTGCTTTTCTCTTTTCATTTTCTTTCTTTCTTTTTCCTTTCCTTTTCTCTTTTCTCTTTTTCCTTTTTTTCTTTTTCTTTCACTCTTTTCCATTCTTTTCTTTCTTTTTTGCGTTCATGTTTCTGAATTTTGCTACTGATTCCAAAAGAGGGGTACAAAAGGAAATAAATAAGGCTTAAAGTGTTATCAAAAGATAAAGTGTTTAGATAGCAGAATAAAATGCCTTCATCATTACAATCTTCAAAATATGCCAAGTACAAATAATAATTTAGACAAACTAAAGAAATCATACATAGTATCTTTTGACTGCATCAGAATTGATAGTCATATCTATACATTTGCCTTCTATATCTATTAAATATAAGGCACCATTGGACAATACTCTTGTTACAATGAACGGCCCCTACCAATTTGGGGCAAACTTGCCTTTTGCTTTAGCCTGATGTGGAAGGATGTGTTTCAATACTTGCTGACCCACTTCAAATTTCGGAGGACACACCTTCTTGTTGTATGCTCTTGCCATCCTCTTTTGACACAACTGGCCATGACACACTGCTACCAATGTTTTCTCATCAATCAAACTCAATTGCTCCAAACGGGTTTTGACCCACTCATCATCATTAATTTCGGCTTCAACAACAATCCGAAGAGATGGAATTTCAACTTCTACGGGTATCACTGCTTCAGTTCCATATACCAACGAATAAGTGGTTTCACCTACTGAAGAGCGAATAGTAGTGCGATAAACCAACAATACAGAGGGAAACTTTTCATGCCATTGCCTGAAACCTTGCACCATTTTCCGAAGTATCTTCTTTATGTTCTTGTTGGCTGCATCAACTACTCCATTTGCCTTGGGGCGGTATAGGGTGGAATTGTGATGTGTAATCTTTAACTATTGACACACTTATTTCATCAGATGACTGTTAAGATTATCACCATTATCTATGATGATCACCTTTGGGATTTCGAATCGACAAATGATATTTGAATGAACAAAATCGACCACTGCCTTCTTGGTCACAGATTTGAAAGTTTTAGCTTCAATCCACTTAGTGAAATAATCAATAGCCACCAGAATGAACCTGTGCCATTGGATGCTTTTGGCCCAATTGGTCCTATGACATCCATGCCCCAAGCAACAAAGGGCCATGGGCGGACATTGTGTGCAACTCAGATGGCGGAGAATGAATCAAGTCTCCGTGAACTTGGCATTGATGACACTCGCGCACAAAACTGATATAATCTCGTTCTATGGTGAGCCATACCCTAATCGAAGAATCTTCTTTGCCAGAACATACCCGCTCATATGTTGCTCGCAAACTCCGAAATGTACCTCGGCCATGATAGTCACGGCTTGCTTAGCATCGATGCACCTCAATAGCCCAAGATCTGTAGTTCTCTTGTACAAAATCCCTCCGTTGAAGAAAAATCCACTATCCAAACGTCGAATTGTTCTCTTTTGATCACCTGTGGCTTGTATTAGATATACCCCCATTCTGATATACTCCCTGATGTCATGGAACCATGGTTCACCATCAAGTTCTTTCTCAACCACATTACAATAGGCATGCTGATCATGAACTTGAATATGTAGAGGGTCGACATAAGCTTTGTTCGGGTGGTGCAACATTGACGCTAAGGTATCCAAAGCATCGGCAACCTTATTATAGATTCTTGGAATATGCCTAAACTCTATTAATTGAAACCGTTAAGAAAGATCATGCAAAGATTGTCGATACGGTATGAGCTTTAAATCCCATGTTTCCCATTCTTCTTGAATCTGGTGCACCAGAAGGTCCGAATATCCCAAGACCAAGACTTCCTGGACACCCATGTCTATATCTAACCTCAAACCCAAAATACACGCCTCGTGCTCAGCCATATTGTTGGTGCAATAGAAATGAAGCTGGGTTGTAACATGGTACTGATGCATGGCCCCTATTCCGGCAACTTTCATGTTAGCGACTCCATCAAAGAAAAGTTTATATCCTAGTTTTTCAACCTGCTCCACCGCATCAATATGTATCACCTCCTCATCGGGAAAATAAGTTCTCAATCGTTCATACTCTTTATCGACCGGGTTCTAGGCCAAATGATTGGCCAACGCTTGGGCTTTTATCACGATCCGAGTCACATAGATAATGCCAAACTCTGTGAGCAAAATCTACCACTTTGCAAGTCTTCCTGTGGGCATAGGCTTGTGAAAGATGTACTTTAGAGGATCCAGGTGAGAAATGAGGTAAGTAGTGTAGGATGACAAATGATGCTTCCACTTTTGTGCTACCCAAGTCAAGGCACAACATGTCCTTTCAAGGGGAGTATACTTAACCTCATAGATATGAACTTCTTACTGAGATAATAGATGGCTTGCTCTTTCCTGCCAGTGACATCATGTTGACCCAATACACGGCCAAACAAGTTGTCCAAGACTGTCAAATAGAGAATTAAATGCCTCCCGAGTTCCGACGGGACCAACACAGATGGGTTAGACAAGTACCCCTTTATCTTATCAAATGCATCCTGACACTCATCAATCCATTTGACTGCAACATCCTTCTTCAGCAACTTAAAGATGGGTTCACAAGTTGTCGCGAGTTGAGAAATAAACATGATGATGTAGTTTAAATGCCCGAGCAAACTCATCACCTCAGTTTTGTCCCTTGGAGGTAGCAATTCTTGGATAATTTTGATCTTTGATGGGTCCAACTCAATGCCCCGGCGGCTGACTATGAACCCCAACAGTTTTTCGGATAGAACACCAAATGCGCACTTGGCAGGGTTAAGCTTAAGATTGTACCCGCGAAGCCTTTAAAAAAACTTCCTCAAGTCTCCAACATGGTCAGCCTGTTGCTTTGACTTTATGATCACATAATCCATATAAACCTCAATCTCCTTGTGTATCATGTTATGGAACATAGTAGTCATTGCCCTCATATAAGTTGCCCAGCATTCTTCAAACCAAATGGCATTACCTGGTAGCAAAGTTCCCCATGGTGTGATAAATTCTATCTTTTCTGCATCCTCCTCATCCATCAAAATCTGTTGGTGTCTCGCATAGCAATCCACAAAAGAACCGATCTTATGTTTAGCGCATTTGTCAATCAAAATATGGATATTTGGCAGTGGAAAGTTATCCTTTGGACTTTATTTGTTAAGGTCACAATAATCAGCACACACCCTGGTCTTACCATCTTTCTTTGGCACATGCACAACATTAGCTAACCACGTGGGATATCGCGTGACTCGAATGACTTTTGCGTCAAGCATCTTGGTGGCTTTTTCTTTGATCTTCACACTCATGTCGGTCTTAAACTTCCTTAATTTCTGCTTTACGGGAGGGAATGTTGGATCAATTGGCAATTTGTGGACCACCAGATCGGTACTTAAGCTTGGCATGTTATCATACGACCATGCAAAAATATCCTATACTCAAATAATGCTTTAATTATTTCTTCCCTGATTTGCGGTTTAAGATGGACATTTATCTTAGTTTCTCTGACATTATCTGGGTCCCCTAGATTGATTGCTTCCATATCATTCAGATTAGGCTTAGGTTTTTCTCAAAAATGATTTAGTTTCTTACTAATCTCTTCAAAGCCCTCATCCTCATCATATTCTACTTCATCATCACACTCTATTTCTTGGGTTATTATTTTAGAATTAGATTGACTTTTAAGACTTGGCTGAAGATTCCTCACGCATGTCATGTCATTGAAACCAACATAAAAAGAACTGTACAGAGAAGAAAAGAAAACAAAAATAAAATTATCAGGAATGATGGAAAAGGGAAATTGCATTTCATATAAAATAAAGGAAAACAGGGTTTATACATTTACAAATGAAAAATAAAAATCTGGGTCACAACCCTGGAATGACCCAAATAGAAAGGAAAACAAAACAAACTACCAAGACTCCTTCCGAGTAGGGAGAGGAGTAGCCTTCCAATTGCTAAGCTTTACATTCGGCTCGACGAACTGCACGTCTGCTTTGCTAGAACCATCTCTAACTTCTACCATGTTCACATCAAACAACCTGTGGAACCTTTCAATTAACTCCTCATGAATGTCAACCACAGAACCTAGAACAATTGTCACTGGGCGTTTCCTGGCACCGGGCTTGACAAAAGACCTAGAGAGACACGGGATAGGCTTCGGAAGTGGCCACGCCTTTTTTTTCAACCTTTTAGCCCTTTTCACATCTGCCGATGTAGGTTTGAATCCAAGACCGAACGTACCCAAATTTTCAGGGAAGGACACCGGCTGTATGATACCCTGCAGAGATGCACCCAGACCTTTACCTGGCATAAAGCCATTTTTCACCATTTCAGAGGCCACCATGACGGATGCAGAGGCTATCTTTGGAGTTGTAACACATTTCCCTTTTGGAACCTTCTCGACCGGTAATATTTCAAAAACTTGGTAGACCCAAGGCCCTTTGTCATCTTTAGCCTCAATGAACGGGATGGAGGCATCACCGTGAGCACATAAATTCTCCTTGCCATGCACGAAGATCTCCTATCTATCTCACTCGAACTTGACCATCCGGTGCAAAGTGTACGGGACTGCTTTGGTGGCATGTATCCAAGGCCTACCAAATAGCAAATTGTAAGAGACGGCTACATCCAGTACCTGGAACTCCATGGTGAATTCCACCGGTCCTATTATCAATTCAAGCCCTATATCACCAATCGAGTTTTTTCCTCTACCATTAAAACCTCGAACGCATATGTTGTTATTATGAATCCTCTCATCATCAACTTTTAACTTGTTTAGAGTAGAGAGAGGATAGATATTTGCACTAGAACCATTGTCAACTAACACCCTGGCGACTACAGAATCTTTATATTTTACCATAAGATAGAGTAGCTTTATTGTGTTTAGTACCTTCTACAAGCAACTCATCATCAGAAAAAGTGACCCTGTTCACCTCAAATATTTTATTGGCAATCTTCTCCAGATAGTTCACTATAATTTTGTCGGGGACATGAGCATCGTTCAGAATTTTCATCAGGGCCCGACAATGCTCATCTGAATGGATCAACAATGATATGAAATCTGAGCGGGCGTCTTTCTCAATTGATCCATGATGGATTAATCTTGTACCTTCATTTTTCTCAAAAACTCCTCTACTTTTTCCTTAGTGACTGCTTTCTTTACTAGAACTGGATTATCTTTGGATGTTTTAGCTTTCCTTAACTCTTCCTAGGCAAAGCATCTCCCCGAGCGAGTTAGTCCCTGGGCCTCATTGACTTCTTCTTTCACTTCCTTTCCCCTTTAGGTCAATATCACCCATTCTTAGCTCCATGGGATAGCCTTGGTGTTGACTACCGACAGTTGGGTTACAGGCTTGATGATGATAGAGTCCGTACGGGCATCTTTTACAATATTGATAGGCTTATTTTCCAGCCTTGGCACAAACCACTTTTGGCTTTTCTTTCTTTGCTACAACATCACTTGGGGATCTTTTCTCAACTACCATAGACGGCTCACCATTTATCATGCTTAACTTGTTCACTAATCCTTCAACCGTTGGTTTTTTGACTGGCTTGACCTCACTGGACCGAATCATCATGACGGACTATGAAGGCTTCTTGGGATCCCCCCTTTATGTACTATCTCGATCATGTTTGTTTCTCATGGGTTGGCAATGGGTTCTGATTGATGTTGGGTGCTTCTGGAGTTTGGACTTCAATCCGATTTGTGTCGATGAGCTCTTGGATAGCATTTCTCAAGTGTCAACACTTCTCTGGAGTACCAGAACAATATGCACAGCTCAAGGATAATCAAGGTTCTTTGGAGGAGGGTTTGGCAACTTCGACTCAATTGGCCTCAGCATATCCAACTATCTCAATCTCTGGAACAAACTGGTATAATACTCCCCCTAAAGGGGTGAAAGTTTTCTTTCGTTGTAACCTTTAATTTTTAAATGCTGGATTGAGTCAGAAACCTGACCGACATGGTTTCAGTAGGCTCGTGGGGGTGGGTAAGCATTTTGTGAAGCTGGGTAGGTATTTTGTGGGGCTGGTGCACGCTATTGTGAGTATGAAGGAGGTTGAGTATATGACTGGGCGTGGTGGACAGAAATCTAAGGGTTTGGTGATGGGAAATAATGTTGGGGTGGATTATATGGGGTTTGGGTGTAGGGTGAGTGATGAGGTCGAGGCTGGGTATAATGGTGTGTCGAGCCCCTGGGTCCAAACCATGATCCCGAATCAACTGTTGACACATCTTCTTTCTTCTTCTTTCCGATCACTTCCCCGGTACCACTTTGAATGGCTTGGGTAGTTGCTTTGATGGCAGAGTAGCTCATGATTTTACTTGACTTAAGCCCTTTTTCCACCATGCCACCCATCTTCACTACCTCGTTGAACGACTTACCTATGGCCAATATCAGATGGCCAAAGTAAGTGGGCTCCAAAGCCTGCAGAAAGTATTCCACCATTTCGTTTTGCTCCATTGGAGGGTTAACCCTTGCTACTTATTCTTTCCAGCGAAAACCATATTCCCTGAAGCTTTCACTGGGCTTATTCTCAATCTTAGTTAAATACAATTGATCCGGAACAATCTCGATGTTGTACTGGAAATGACAAGCAAAAGCTTGGGCCAAATCATCCCAAGTATACCATCTGTTGTGATCTTGACGAGTATACCACTCCAGCGCGGTGCCACTCGGACTCTGGCTATGTAAGCAGGCGATTGCCCCATATGAACTACTCCTACAGAATCTCAAAGAATTCAAATTTTCTTTTAATTATTTGTCATATTAGGAATTATTGTAGAATTTTCTTGATTATTTGCACTTTTCTGTGCATGTTTAATTTAAATCATGAAAATACAAAAATACCCTGCATTTGCATTTAGGATTTATTTTTACATGTTTAGGATTATTAGTAAATTAATTGTTTTGTAAAATTGAAAAATCACAAAAAATAATTCAATTTTGCTTTTTAACTATTTAATTTTGAATTTTATAGTTTTTCTTTTAATTTAGGAGTTAATTAATTTTTGTGAATACTATGAAGGGTAACTAGTTTAATTTGGTAAATTAATTTAGTTTTAAGAGTTAGTTTAGGTTTTAAATTAATTTGGAAAAAAAAAAGAAGAAAATTGGATTTTAAAAGAAAGAAAATAATCAAAATAAAAGGGCTGATTTTTTTGCGCCATTTCAGCCATACCAATGATTTTCCCTCTCAAGATCCGTTCAATCCAGTCCAAAGCCACATCCCAAACCCGATTTACCCATTCAATTAACCAAACGAAGTCTTTTGGAGTTCATGGGTTCAAAATCAATCCTGGCCTTTCATTTGATTTGATCCAACGGCTAGAGAGTTACCCCTCATTCGATTAAAATTGTCTAAACATCTCAGTTCAACCTAGAACTCATCTTCTTCAGTCTCTCATCACCTTCGTTGAACCCTAGCTCCGCCTTGAAGAGTTTCCTCCATTTTCACCGACAATAGAACTCCAATCAACCCCAAACTTCGATCATACAACCCTCACTCACCCCTGATTCCTAATCTACCCTCATATCCTTTCAAATCCTCACCAAGTGGAGTCAATCTTGGATCTGAAAATAAAAAGCAGAAGACAAAGAAAAATCACCCCAGTTTTTCCAGTTTTAATGAGTGATTAAGAGTTGAAACTGGCTTTGTTCGTCTGTTATCAATGAGAACACACAATTAAGGACAATTTCAACTCAAAATCGTGTTCCAGATATCCGTTCTAAGCCCACTATCCATTGCCTTATCGGGTATCTCCATTCGGTTTTCTTTTTGCCTTAATTTCATCCTCGTCTCCCCCTGATTCTTTCTTTTATTTCTCGTTGTCTTTTCTTTCTATATGCATGCTAAGCTTAAGGTGATCTTTAGTCAGCATTTTTTTTTGATTCTGTTTGTTTGATTTTGCTTAAGTTCCCTCCTATTTTATTTTTCTTTGAAATTTCTGGATTTAGGAGTTCGTGTAACTCAGATTGGCCCTTTTCTTGGGTTTTTCTGTTGGGTTTTTGATTTTTTAATTAGGCTCTATAGATAGAGTCCCAAAGAGGGGGTTCAGTCCGGGTTATAAGCCCAGGTTTTAATTTGATTTGCTGGATCAACTTGGACACATATTTGGTTTTGAACGTAAATAACAGAAGCCTAAAGGGTAGTTTAGGGTTTTTAGTTTAGGGAAATCTTGTATAACTGATTTGGAAACTTCCTGGAAGGTGGGGTTTGGGTATAGTTTGACAAACATGTTAAGAAAATTGGGGTTTTAAATTGAAAAATTGGAAATTGGGAAGGGGTAATTGGAAAACTGAAATTCATTTCTACTGCCCTAGAGGGCTCTCTATAAGAAGGTTGTTTCTCTTCTTTGTCAAACAGATTTTTAGAGGATATACAATTTAGAACGACTTAGAAAATACAAACTTTGAGAAAGTCTGAAAATCAGAAGAAAAAAGTACAAAAAAGTCATCATTACTGTTCGATTGAACTTGGCATTCTCATTTTTCTCTAGTTCTTAAAATTTCTCTATATTTCTGTGTTCCAACACATGAAAAGTTGATTGTTGAGCTGCTGTTGGTTGGTGTCTTAAGATCTGTTGTTGACTGCTATTTCCCTATTGAATTACTGCTGATTTCATCTTCTTTTTTTAAAATTCTGAGCCTTTTGTGGTTGTATCTAGGTACATTTTCAAACCTTTGGAGTGGATATGTTGATTGTTAAATGAAAAATAGTGTTCCAATGCCTGAATCTTAACCTCATTCCAAGCTTGACTTTAGTATTCTTGTTATAGTTTAATAATTGTTAGTTAGTTTGTTTACATGTTAGCTGAAACTTGATATAACGTCATGGATGTTATGTAGTTTGTTAATCATAAATTTATACTCTCAGTTTAGTTTCAGTAGTTTCAAATGTATATGAGTAAACTTCTGGTTCATTATTAGTGGTCTGATGATACACTACTGCTCGATTCATTAGCCTTATTTGTTAAAACTAAGGTTTGAATTAGCCCTGATGTACTTGTGCTCTGTCTGCTCTTGAAGAATTCATAATTTTTCTTATGTTGATGTTTGCTTAGAAATCCCTGAAGGTGGTCACCTTTGAATGATGGTTGTGGTTGTGGAATTGACCACTAGTTGGTCAAGTCAACAATCATTAAGCCCAGGCAAGTCTGTTGTCAATGTGGTGTAACAAATTAACAGTTTTATTGTCATGTTTAAGGTTTACTATTGTGGAGTTTGTGGATTTAAGATTTAGTATATTCAACAATACAACGTTCAACATGTGCATCCCTTTTGGGCTTTTAATTCAATGGAAACAAATCATGTGTGCATCATTAGGATTGATAAAAGGTTTAATATATTGTTACATGATGTACTGTTAATATTAATAATGATTCAAGGTTTGTTGTGGTATGTTTGAATGGTATACTGCCTTATGTAAGGGCTGATTATTTATGGCCTCATGTGGTTTCAGTTTAGTGTCATTAAGTTTCAAATGTTGTCTGCATTTTTGTGTGGATTCGATCATGAGTCCCCTGTTCTTTAGCTTGTGCTTTTCGTAAGGTTTGGGTCCCCTTTGGGCCTGGACCTTGAGGCCGCTCCAAAATGGGGAGATTTGAGGCCCTGCAGTTCCTTTGGGCTTGTGTTTGAGCCCATTTCCCCTTTTGCTTTCATGTGGAAGCTTGCAAAAGATATTTGGGCATGCTGCCAATTTAGGCCCTTCAAACCACCGAGTATCTGACCCCTTTTCAACACTAGTCCGCTAGTTATTAAGTTTGGTTTAAACACTTGCTTAAAATAAAATTAGGATTCTTTTAGTCTTTTAACCAATTATTTAGACTCCTTTAATTAGATCGAGGTGTGCCGTATTAGCAAAACCTATAAATTATGGCCCTCAAAGACTAAATTAAGAAATCATTTTCAAAAGGAGTAATTTGAGGCGTGCCATGGCAAATAAAATCCCGAAACCCATGGCCCTTATTTAATTAATAATAACTCTTTTAAAATCGAGGTGTGCCACTATTAATTTTTTCATGGCCCTCACAAACCTTGTTATTAATTTAAAATTTCATAGTTGCTTTAGGCGCGCTATTTAAATTGATTTCCTTTATTTATTAAATTTGGGTGTGTATTTCATGTGACCCAATTTTAATTCTCAACAATGTTAAATAAAATATATCGTGGACCGCGGGTGCATTTTATGTGGCGTGGTTGAAGGCGTATTTTAAATAATGTTGACGCAGGTTGAAGGCGATATTTCAGCCCATGAAATGCAATATGTGGCGATCTTTCAGCCATGAAAGATGCAACAAGTGGCGATCTTTCATCCCATGAAATGTATTAAGTGGCGTTATTTCAGCCATGCAAGATGTAAATAAAGGTGGCGGTATTTCAGCCATACAGATGGAGGTAGAGCTTAATCTCGGAAGGCAGAATGGTAGTCTTATGCAATGCAGAGAATGCAAATGGAGGTAGAGCTTAACCTCGAAAGGCAAAATGGTAGCCTTATGCAATGCAATAATGCAGATAGAGACACTGCTTAGTCTCGGAAGGCAGAATGGTAGCCTTATGCGATGCAAGAATGCAAATGGAGATAGTGCTTAGTCTCAAAAGGTAGACCCTTATGCAATGTAGGGATGCAGATGGAGACATTGCTTAGTCTCAGAATGCAGAATGGTAGCCTTATGCAATACAAGAATGCAGATGGAGATGGTGCTTAGTCTCAGAAGGAAGAATGGTAGCCTCTCGGAAGGAAGAATGGTAGCCTTATGCAATGCAGGAATGCAGATGGAGACAGTGCTTAGTCTCGAAAGGCAGAATGGTAGCCTTATGCAAGAGGTAAAAGGAGAGTAGTAATAAAATTTCTTAGCTGAGAGCTGATAGTTGATTGTGATATTGTGGTTGTTGGGGATATTGTGTGCGGATAGCAACTGTGAATAGGTGTGACGGTTTTGAGAGTTGTATTCCTAAATAGTATGAGGGTATAATATATTCTATGATTTTGCAACTTGGGTACCTGCGTCCAAAGAAAAATCGTAAATCTTGTAGATGTGAAAGGTTAGTTCATGTCCCCGTTGCTTCTGCTTGGCTCTGTTTTTTCTTTTTTCTTTTTGGTGATACTGTGCGTATCATTAGGGGTAGCATTGCTAAACAAAGCAATTTTGGTAACAGAAATGCATGATTTTATTAAAAATATGACATGAGTATATATTTAAAAAATAGTTTTCTTTTAGATGAACTGACGACTGTGACGTGGTTCAGGACATTGCAACCTTTCTCGCTTCAGAATTTTGAGGGACATCCTTAAAATTCTGCCCCAGTTTACTGGGTTGCTGCTTCTGATGGTTGCTTGCGATGATCGGCTGAAATTTCTTCAGAATTTTGAAGGACCTCCTCAAAATTCTTCCCCAGTTTCCAATTGCGGGGAGAAATGAAACTTTTATTGAATTGTGACCGAACCTATAAGGCTTCCTACGTATCCCCTCTTAAACGAGAATCAAGTCAGACGTAGTTCAAATTATATCATATAGGAAAATGTAAGATTACACATAGTAGCGCTTGACTACATCTGAGTTGATTGGTTTTGGCCAAACTTCTCCATCCATTTCTACAAGTATAAGGGCTCATCCTATTAGAACCCGATGAACCATGTATGGACCTTGCCAATTTGGAGAGAATTTCCCTTTGTCTTCATCTTGATGCGAAAATTTTTTCTTTGGCACCAGCTACCCCAGTGTGAACCATCTTGGTTTGACTTTCTTGTTGAAGGCTTTGGACATTCTGTTCTGATAAAGCTGACAGTGGCAAATTGCATTCATTTTCTTCCCATCTATAAGAGCCAGCTTCTCGTAGTGGCTTCTCACCCATTCTGCGTTGTCGAGCTCAACTTCTTATATGATCCTTAAGGAAGGAATTTCTACTTCGGCGGGAATGTCTGCCTCTGTACCATTAACCAACATATAGGGAGTTGCCCCAGTTGACGTGCAGATTGTGGTGCGATACCCCAATAGAGCGAATGATAGCTTTTCGTGCCATTGCTTATGCTTCTCTATCATTTTCCTCAATATCTTCTTGATGTTTTTGTTGGCGGCTTCTATCACTCCATTCATCTGGGGCCTGTAGGCTGTGGAATTCTTGTGTTTGATCTTGAAGGTCTCATGCATAGCTTTCATTAAGTCACTCTTGAGGTTGGAGCCATTATCAGTAATGATTGACTCTGGGATCCCGAACCGATAAATGATACGGTTGCGGACAAAGTCTGCCATGACTTTCTTAGTCACTGCTTTGTAGGATGCTACTTCAACCCATTTGGTAAAATAATCAATTGCCACTAGGATGAATCTGTGCCCGTTGGAAGCGGCAGGTTCGATCGTTCCAATAGCATCCATTCACCAAGCAACGAACTGCCATGGTGAGCTTGTTGCATTAAGATCATTTGGAGGTACCTTTATCATGTCAGCATGTACATGACAGCGGTGGCATTCTGGACGTACTGGATGCAGTCTGTCTCCATAGTTATCCAAAAGTAACTAGCCTGGAGTATCTTCTTGGCTAAGACAAAACCGTTCATATATGGATCACCGGTCCCGGCATGAATTTACTCTAGCAGTTTAGATGCTTCCTTTGCATTGACACACCTTAGTAATCCCAAATTCAGAGTTCTCCTATACAGGATTCCTTTGCTATTAAAGAAATTGTTGGACAATCTTTGAAGTGTGCGCTTCTGAGTAGTATTTGCAAGCTCTGGGTATTCTCCTTTCGCTAAATATTCCTTGATGTCATGAAATCAAGGCTTTCCATATGCTTCTTCTTCGACATGAGCACAGTAAGCTGGTTGATTATGGATTTTCACTGGAATGGGATCAATGAAGTTTGTATCTGGATGTTGTATCATGGATGATAGGGTAGCCAATGGATCGGCAAACTCATTCTGGATTCTGGGAACATGATGGAAATTTGTCTCTGTGAACCTCTTTCTCAACTCCTGCACATGGTGCAAATAATGGAGTATCTTGGAATTCTTGGTCGCCCATTCTCCTCGTACTTGATGTATGAGTAGGTCTGAATCCCCAATTACTAGCAACTCTTGGATTTTCATGTCAATGGACATCTTGAGCCCTAAGATGAAGGCTTCGTACTCGGCCATATTGATTGTGCACGGAAACTTGAGTTTGGCAGACACCGGATAATGTTGATTGGTTTCTGATACTAGGACCGCCCCTATGCCAACTCCTTTGAAATTTGTTGCTCCATCGAAAAACATTCTCCAACTGTCATGAGACTCTGCAATATATTCTCATATCAATGATACATCTTCATTTGGAAAATATGTTTTTAGGGGTTCGTATTCTTCGTACACAGGGTTTTCAGCAAGTGGATCTACCAATGCCTGTCCTTTGATTGCTTTCTGAGTTATGTAGATGATGTTAAACTCACTCAACAGGATTTGCCACTTGGCTAGCTTGCCAGTAGGCACGGGCTTCTGAAAGATGTACTTCAAAGGATCCATCCTTGATATGAGATATGTAGTATAGGCACAGAAGTAGTGCCTCAGCTTCTGAGCCACCCAAGTTAGAGCACAACAGGTGCATTCTAACAGAGAATACCAGGCCTCGTACGGAGTGAACTTTTTGCTGAGGTAATAAATGGCTTGTTCCTTCTTTCCCGTTTCAGCATGCTACCCCAGGACGCAACTGAAGGCACCATCCAACACTGTGATGTAGAGTAGCAAAGGCCTACTTGGCTCAGGCGGGACTAAGACTGGTGGTGTTTATAAGTATTCCTTGATTCTATCAAAAGCTTTCTAGCATTCATCGGTCCATTTGGTGGCGGCATCCTTCTTCAACATTTTGAAGATCGGATCACAAATAACTGTAGATTGTGCTATTGTCACGACCCAAACTGGAGGGCCATGACTAGCACCCGACCATACTTGCCGAGCACCAACGTACATTTTA
>MU670027.1:44852-62632 GCA_026770625.1 Nicotiana glauca | reverse complement strand
CGTCTTCAGTTATTCGCTGCCCGTCATTGTTTCCTCGCTCAAATTTTGGAGCCAATATTTGTGACGTTGCTGATGTCTATTGCTATTGAGGTTCTAACATCTCTCCCTTCTCTGTATTGTGCTTATCAATAATGGTGATAAATGCGAAATTGTTTCTTGGATTGCTTGTTTTTCCATGAGTTTCTTATGGATTAGTATTAGTTGTAGAGTCTATAATATTTCTTTTGTTAATATTGAGTTGGTTCAGATGATTTCATTTTGTGAGGTGTTTGGTTATTTCTTTTGTTGTTCATCAGGTTTTGCATATAAGTTTAGTTTGTTTTTTATTCAGTAAATTTACAGCGCTCATTCAAATTTTGTCTAAGTTTTAATTTAGAATTGTGATTTGCTCAGAATCATCGAATCCTTCATCTTGGTGGTAATGCTGTTGGATTTAATTTGAAGTTCAATTGATGTTGAGTTTAGTGATTTAAATCTACTGTTTTTACTCTGCTAAGATTGTTCTGATATGAATCTTACTTTGTTGAGTTGATTCCTAAATATTGTTGATTAGGAGTTTGTTTGGTGAGATTAATGGTTGAATTTGATTAGGAATTTGGTTATAGCTATAATGATTTGGTGTTTGATTAGGAAATTGGTTATAGCTGGTAATTTTGTTACAGATTGATGATTCGGGGGTAAGATTGTAATTTCAATAACTTCAGGGGTAATACGGGAATTGGCCACTTGCAGAATTATTTAATTTAAGTGCTCTGTCCACTAAGCTCTAATAATATTAAAATAAGGCATTGTTTAATGCATAGTGGGGAACAAGACATAATGATATTAAAACAAGTAATTAAATACACTTAACCATAACTTTGTATTAATTAATAGAGGGGACAAATGATAGTGGGGGACAAATGAATTAAAATGGCACAAGACACATAGTAATGGGTTGAGAGAATATCATGGGCAGATAATGGTCTTGATATTTCTTCAAGTGTCTCAAAGGGGCTATAAATGCTAAAAGTTTGGACACAATAAGAGGGGGGTCTTCTTTTTTGAGCTAAGAAAAGAGAGGTCTGTTTTTTTTAGTCCCGAAAGAGGTCTCTTTTGCTATTGAAAACCAACATTAGTCTGCTACTGTTTCATTGAATCTTCAAGCTTCTTTTCTTTGAGTGTTTGAAAACCAGAAAACTGATGTTCTACTGCTTCTGGTTCTTTCTGTTTCTGCCTGTGATTGCATTTGGTATTTCTTGGGTGTCAATTGGTTTTCTGAGTTTGATGTGGGTTAGCTGTTACTGTTTCATTGGGTTCTGCTGGATTTTCTGTTCGGCTTTTTAAATCTGTCCCTGGGTTTCTGTTTGCTGGTTATTACTGGTTGCTACTGGTTGTTGTTGTTGTTGCTGTGCTGTTACTGCCCTGCTGATCACTCATCTTTTTTCTTCTTTTTCCAATACCAGGTACACTTTCGAGTCAACACTGATGTAGTTGTGAGATGTAAAAGTGAAATAAAAGTCTAGGTTGATTGATGAATTAATGTTGTATCTGTAGTTAATAGATATGTGATAAGTATTTGTAAAGTTTAGTTTCATGACTCAATAAAAATGCATGAAGCAGTTTTGTACCTAACTGGAATTGTTTGGTTTTAAACCACAGTTTGTGGTTGTCGATTGCAAATTAAATGTAGTTAGTTGTGTAATTTGTATACTGAGCAAATAGTTAATAGACGGGTTACTTAGATTTCGTCTTTAATTAGTGTTTATATTTAAGACAGATTTTAGGACTGTGTACTCTAATGGATTAGTGATTCGTCATTCTTCCTAGTGCAATGTAGCCTTACTTGTCTAGCTAATTCTACCAAGAATCTGATTCCATTAAGCAGTGTATAGGGCAGTGTTTGAACCCAGAATAGCATCTTCTAGTAGTTAATTCCATTAGTCTCAATCACCTAAAAATATTAGTTTAAATTAATTAGAGAATGATTAGTTAGTTTTAATATTTTTTTCAATCTCGTATGCTATTTATAATTTCAGCTTTAGTAGTTCACTTATAGAATAAGGCGCGGAACAATTTTTCATTTTTACAAGTTCAAGTGTAATTTTCCGGTAGCATCTATTGTGATCTAATAACTAATAAGAGGCCCGAACTCGTCAAGCATGTAAATCAATTAGGACTTTTTCTTCTTTCATTTTTAGAGACGAACAAAAATAGAAAATGTAGTCACTTTAGGATTATCCTTTTAAAATAAATGGGACGAGCCTCGCCAAATAAAAGGCACAAATTGCGGGCCCCTCATGAAAGTATATATAAAATTGCTTAGACTTCGGGATCAGTCGCTTAGTGAATTTCACGGCCTTTTCCAGAAAAATAATAACGCGTTAGTCTCTTTAGGCGCGTATTTTAAATAAACTTACCTTCTTAAACTCGGGTGCACATTTATGTGACCCAAATCCAATTTTCAACGAAGTCGAAATGTGTCGATAATCACGGGTACATTGATTGTGACGTGGTCGAGATGCATTTCCATGACGTTGTAATTTTTTTAAAAATAATGAATGAGACGAGCCTCGCCTAACAAGAATACATAAGTCGCGGGGCCCTCTATATGTGTTTGTAAAAATTACTTAGATTTCGGGATGAGCCGTTTAGCAAAATTTCACGGACCTATCCCAAATAATGATATGCTAGTCGCTTTAGGCGCGCCTTTAATAATTTACCTTCTTAAACATGGGTGCACATTTATGTGACCCAAATCCAAATCTCAACGGAGTCGAAATGTGTTGATAACCACGGGTACATTGATGTGACGTGGTTCGAGATACATTTTCACAATATTGTAATTCTTTGTTAAAATAATAATAATAATAGTAAAAGCGGTTAAAGGTTAAAATTTGCACATAAATTAAAACATGTTATAAATCAGATCAATAAGCCAAATATGACCGTTGAGCGACCGTGCTAGAACCACGGAACTCGGGAATGTCTAACACCTTCTCTCTCGTTAACAGAATTCTTTATCCGGATTTCTGGTTCGCGGGCTATTAAATAGAGTCAAACCTTTCCTCGATTCGGGATTTAACCGGTGACTTGGGACACCATAAATTTCTCAAGTGGCGACTCTGAATCTTTTAATAAATGAATCCCGTTTCGATTGTCCTTTAATTGGAAAAAACTCCCTTTACCACGCCCTTCGCGGGGTGCGGTAGCGCCAAAAAAAAGGTGTGACAGTAGGCTGTTAGTTTTTGATTGTTGATGACTTTTCGTCTTAGCGAGTCGGAGATGTTGCCTGGCGATAGTGGCACTTAGCCTTAGTCCCAGTTCGGGTTTGGTCAAGCCGATGGCCGTGATGATAAGGAATGCGACCTTGTGGTTCGACCGGGCCGGACTTTTCATGCCCCTAATTTTAGTTCGAGTTGGGCGTACTTACTTGGATGGCGAGGGTGCCTAACCCGTGCCTTGGTTCGTTGGGGGTTAGTTTTTGCTGAGTTCAACGGTGAAAGGAGCTTGGTCCGAGTCCCGGTTCGACCGTGGTTGAATTTGTTAGATTGGAGGGTGAATGCGTCTAGCTTTATGCTTCGAGTGAGGTCGAGCTCGTAGGGTTTGATGGCGAAGGCGCATAGCCTGAGTCTTGGTTCAACCATAGTTGAACTTTTTGGTGAAGGCGTATAACCTGAGTCCCAGTTGAACTGTTGTTGAACTTTATCAATTTTGATGGCGAAGGCGCATAGCCTGAGTCTTGGTTCAACCATAGTTGAACTTTTTTGGCGAAGGCGCATAGCCTGAGTCCCAATTCAACTGTTGTTGAAATTTTATCAATTTTGATGGTGAAGGCGCATAGCCTGAGTCTTGGTTCAACTATAGCTGAACTTTTTGGCGAAGGCGCATAGCCTGAGTCCCAGTTCAACTGTTGTTGAACTTTATCAACTTTTGATGGCGAAGGCGCATAGCCTGAGTCTTGGTTCAACCATAGTTGAACTTTTTGGCGGAGGGGCGTAGCCTGAGTCCCAGTTCAATTGTTGTTGAACTTTTATCAATTTTGATGGCGAAGGCGCATAGCCTGGGTCTTGGTTCAACCATAGTTGAACTTTTTTGGCGAAGGCGCATAGCCTGAGTCCCAGTTCAAATGTTGTTGAACCTTATCGATTTTGATGGCGAAGGCGCATAGCCTTGGTCTTGGTTCAACCATAGTTGAACTTTTTGGCGAAGACGCATAGCCTGAGGCCCAGTTCAACTGTTGTTGAACTTTTATCAATTTTGATGGTGAAGGCGCATAGCCTGAGTCTTGGTTCAACCATAGTTGAACTTTTTGGCGAAGGCGCACAGCCTGAGTTCCCGAGTTGTGGGTATTGAGTACTGAAGCTCGGTCTTAACTTGAGACCTTGAGCAATTTATGCATTGTCTTCCCGCTCGGGGAATGTAGGCTGCCTCGAGGGGGCTCCTGGTTCGAGATATCTTAGTGCCGGTTTTCGGCCAGATCCCGTATCATGGATGTGGGAGGTACCTCACTGGGATTCTCCCTTAGAAAAAAAAGGGGAAGTTTTCTTCTTCTTGTTCGCACTATCAGAGGAAGGAGAGAGAGAGAGAGATCTTGGATCTTGATTTGAAATCTTCGATCTCCCCTTGTCTTAGATGCTGCTTTGGCTTGTTCGAGTGGGTTTTTTTTTTCTGTTTCTTTCCTTTTGGTCCAGGGAAAAACTACGCGATTTTGCTAGAAAATCCCCACAGACGGCGCCAAATTATTTGCCTCAAAAGTTATCACACATTTTAAGAGTACAAAACAATATACATGAATTAGGGGAAAATCATAGCAAACTGTAATATTCCATTAGACCAAATATAAGAAACAGTAATGAGAACTCAGAATGAAGAGGAGAAATAATAGAAGCTTTTATTGATAATATTGGTTTGGTCTGCCTCTCCATGGAGAGGATCAGAGCCTTACAATAGTATTTTACTTTCTCAATATATGGGTATCTCTGTGTCCCTCACCTCTTTGTATGTAGTGGCGAAGAAGAAGCCCCATTTTTCTAGGGTTCCCTCTCTTAGTATTATAGCTGTGAGCTTCATGAGCTGGCAATGAATGGTCGTGACCACGTTGGGGCTGCGCCTTCGTGATGGTGGGTGGGCCGTAGCCTTGTTGATCGAATCAAATAAGGGTTAAGTACCGTTAATTCTGAGTGGTTGTACCACTTATTAATCGTGAATCAACTTAAGACGGAATTAACTTCGTTAATTATTGTGGGGTCGGAGTCTGACCCATACAGTGTCATAATTTAAGTTGAAGGTTTATATAAGGCAGAATGTTTATGATTTTAATATTTTAAATATTAATTTTTTTTACTTAGTTTAAATAAAGAAACATTTAATAGCCAAATTAAATTTCAATTAATTTTAAACTCTTAAATATTAAAATAATAATTAAAAGATCGTTTTGTCCGATATAAAATTTATTTTTAAATGGGTAAAAAAGGCGAACGATATTTCGATAAGGGTCTTCGTGATTTTAATATACTATTGATGGTTCATAATTAAGGTATTTGTAGTTTTCAAGAACAATTAATATTACAGGTAGAATAAGAAAAATAATTATTTTTCCCTTAAATTTTTAAAATGACAAAAAAAATTTGAGATGGAGAGAGTATGTAAGAATACTCTTAATGGACAAGAAAGTTGTGTGTGCTTAGCTTAAAATGGACAAGAATTTTTTTTGGGATGATTGAGCCCCATAAATACGGAACACATACCGTGGCTCCTGACTAACTATTGCAGCCATAAAGTGAAATAATTACATTCAATAAGGAATAATGCATCAATATTTTAGTATATAAATACATCTTTCGTCACTCATGAGTCATGCCTAGTTAATGCAGCCGTGAACAGATAAAATAAATCCTGGACCTCTTATATACGTAACCAAGTTTAATAAAATAATTTGGCGATTACGATTACATTTTAAATATAAGTAATTACAAGTAAATAAAAAATGAAATCCTATCAATTTAAAAAACAATTTTACTGTAGCTGTTCTGAAACTTTTCAGTAATGATATCAGCAGTGGAGGGAGAATAATTATTTATTCATGGAACAGTGAACATAGCTTCAGTGAGAATCATTTATTTCTTTGACTGCAGCAATCGGAAAGTCAAACTTCTGTTTTCGCAGTGGCCACGACGATAGGCCCTACCACACCTCGTTACGAGTCATGCTCCCGCTCGCCCTGTTACAAATTACAATTAGTTAAGAATTAGCCCAGCATTGGCGAAAGCAACATTATTTTACCTTTGTTATGATGTATGCCGTGAAATTGGTTTACAATAAGTGGTCGAATAGTAACATGATATGTGGAATCGAAGATAGACAAATGGCATGTTAGGAAACAACCAATACCAAATACAGCGAATGTATTCGATACTGGGTAAAGAAGGGAGCGTAGTCGGTAGTAGAAATTCAAAGGTCTATCGTCGGAAGATATTCAATGGGAGAATATTCGTTAACAATAAATGTGCAACCATTGCATAGAATACTTGCATTCAAGGTCGACCATTACATGCACATCAATAACTCTTTTATTACCATTTAAGAGAAGTTTGACCCTAGGATTTTGTTTTCCTAGGTAGAGCTATAAATAGCAGGCTCATCAGCTATTATAAGGATAGGAAACATTCTATAAAAAAAAGGCTATGTTTTACTATTTTGCTCTGAAATTAACACTTTCTTTCGCTTTGTTGTTATTCTCATTTGTCCTCTCGGAGACGTTGGGTTTGGAGCCAGGCTTGTTGTCTTCTCCAATTTTAATCGTTAAATCTCAATTTAAATCTTATCTCTTTATCATTTTTGGATCAAATTAATTCGCTTGTCTATTAATCACGTAACAAATTCAACTGTACCGTTTTACGGGTAAATAATTTGGCGCCCACCGTGGGGCATAGACAGCTGCGTAATTGCTTTGATTCATTCTTTTTATGACTAACTTGTTTTGATTCTTTCCTTAGTAAGAAACCAGATATGGCAGCTAATGATGTCAACATCATACACAACATTGAGGAACGAGAAGATTTGCCTCAATATGATGACTCAATCAGCTATACCCACAACATAGGTGACGAAACAACCCAAGTTTGCGAAGGACAATACCGTTGGCATGTGCGAGAACCAACTCCCGATGATGCGGAGGAGGAACATGTCACGGAAAAAGTAAAAATCTTGAGAGAACAATAGAAAGCGATCATGAAACACCTCTCAAGGCAAGATCGAGTGATGACGGAGTTAAAACAAGCATTGCTAGACACCTCTAATAAATCAAACGAAAGGAGCCTGATTCCTCCCAGTGTTCCTGCAAACCAAACCACTTTGAGGGTCGATAACAACACCCCAAGGGGCGAAGTCTGTTTCGACAAAGCCGGAGGGACCAGTAGCGTATCTGGGAATAACAACGGGAATGATCTCTTCAAAATTGAGCTCATGAGGTTTATTAGGGAATGAACAGACGAATGGATCAAAACGCAAAGGAGTTTCATGCTCGGATGGATCAGATTCTAGGTGCACCGCAAGTACTAAAAGGCCTAGATTCAAAAAAAATACACGCAATTGATGCTTAAGCCTAGCACAACACTAGAGTTAATTCAAGATGCCAGACATACCAAAATACGAAGTTAATTCCAAAGAGGTTCAAGATGGCAGACATACTAAAATACGATGGGACTTCGAATATGTAGGAGCACATCACAACCTACACCACAACTATGAAAGGGAAAGATTTGGTTGAACATGAGATCAAATCAGTCTTGTTGAAGAAGTTCGGTGAAACCCTTACGAAGAGGCCCTAACATGGTATTCTCTCTTACCCGAGCATTCAAATTGGCTCTTTTGAGATGCTTGCGGACTCGTTCATTAAGGCCCATATCGGAGCAAGGAAGGTCCAAGCCAGAAAGGAGGACCTATTCAGGATTACGCAAGGCGAATCCGAACTGTTGCAGGAATTTGTGATCCGATTCGAGAAAGAAAGAGTGTTGTTACCGGTAGTTCTAGATGAGTGGGCAGTGGAGGCATTCACAAGGGGTCTCAATCTGCTGAGTTCCGATGCTTTTCGAAAACTGAAGGAGAGGCTTCTCGAGTTTCAGGCAACCACTTGGGCAGATGTCCATAATTGTTATGAGTCAAAAATCAGGATAGAAGACGAACATATTGGGTCTTCGGTATCAACCAAGGGATGGGGCCGAGACCAAAACCAGGGCAAATTTAAAAATAGTTTTGATGCAAATCGGCGATCCTCTAGAGGTCGTTATCTACTATAACAAAGAACCAATGGGCGTAGCAACAAATGGTTCTAGTCATCGGATAAGTTTGCTTTCGATAGAAGAGCCGATCTTGGCTGGAACAATAGGTGCTTATAGGAGAAGAAGGCGACTAGGGCTCAAGACTCCACGTAAAATAGGTGATTATAGTTAGATTAAACTTTACATCAGCTTGGAATATTTGGTCTCGGCGATGAGGAACATAAAAGAAGCACGGTTCCCAAAGCCAATCCGATCAGATCCTAGCCAGAAAGATCCCAGTTTATGGTGTAAATACCATGGAACCCACGACCATAGAACTGGGGACTCCTGTCATCTTTGCGAAGAGGTGGTGACATTGTTGAAAAATGGCCATCTCAGAAAATTCATAAGCGACCGATCCAAAAATAACTATGGTACAAACCAGGATAATGTGGAGTGGAGCCTTCAAAGGCGGTAAAAGGGTCACCTCGAATGACCATCAACATGATTTTCGGGGGAAATAAAGTAATGGTTTAACATTCTCAACAAAAAAAAAATAATAAAGATGGGCGACTCATAACAAGAGGCACCGGGAAGTAGCGAAAGATGATATCACCTTCACAGATGAAGACACTGACGAATTTACCCACGACCATAGAACTGGGGACTCCTGTCATCTTTGCGAAGAGGTGGCGACATTATTGAAAAATGGCCATCTCAGGAAATTCATAAGCGACCGATCCAAAAATAACTATTGCAGAAGTCAGGATAATGTGGAGCGTAGCGTTCAAAGGCGGTAAAAGGGTCACCTCGAATGACCATCAACATGATCTTCGGGGGAAATAAAGTAATGGTGTAACATTCTCAACAAAAAAAAATAAAGATATCGCTGACTCATAACAAGAGGCACCGGGAAGTAGCAAAAGATGATATCACCTTCACAGATGAAGACACTGATGGATTTCTTCTGCCACACAATGACGCTTTTGTAATCTCTTTCAATGTTTTAGATTTCAAAATTATGTGTGTTTTAGTTGACCTAGGAAGCTCAGCCAACATCATCCTATAGAGAGTGTTGGAGCAAACAAAGTTGATCGGGTGCATCATTCCGGTGACAAAACTCTTATCTAGATTCAATTTGACAAGTGTGACAACCCGAGGAGAGATTTTGCTTCCCACAAATGCCGAAGGAGTAACCTAGACCACCTTCTTCGAAGTGTTAGATGGAGATATAAGTTACAATATAATCCTCGGGAGGTCGTGATACACGAGATGAAGGTCGTACTCTCAACATATCACCAGTTATTTAAATTTCCAGCACCTGAATAAATCAAGCAAATAAGAGGAGACCAACCGATGACAAGGGAGATGAACGCGGTAACTATTTCCAACAGCAAGGAGAAAGAGTCCAACAAATAGCAATTATAGGAACCGATGCCTCCTCTCTTCCTGAATGAAGACGATAAAGGTGATGATTCATCTGAGTCTCACCAGGTGTCGATACATTTCCAGGTGCTAGAGAAGACGGATGCGACCAAGTCAACCGCGGAAGAACTCGAGCAAGTGGCCCTGTTAGATGAATTTTTAGAAAGCAAGTTTCACTTAGGAACGTGAATCTATCCTGAATTCAGGTTAGAATTTATAAATTTTCTTAACGTTGATGTAGATTTCTTTGCGTGGTCGCACTCGGATATGACAGGTATCCTATTAGAGGTGTCTGTTCACAAACTGAGTCTGGAGCTAAACTTCCTATCGATAGGGGAGAAGAAACGTCTAATAGCCGAGGTGAGGAACGTGTTTGTTAAAGAGGAGGTAATCCGATTACTCAATATTGGTTCCTTCCGGGAGGTAAAATATCCAGAATGGTTAGCCAATATAGTTGAGCTCCAAAAAAAAAAACAAGTTTAGGATGTGCGTAGATTCTAAGGATTTAAATAAGGCGTGCCCTAAGGACTTATTTGCGTTGCCAAATATTGATCTAATGATTGATGCTACTACCAGACACGATTTAATGATTTTTCTTGATGCTTACTCCAGGTATAATCAAATCAAAATGAACCTGGAGGATTGAAAAAAAAACTTATTTCATAACAAACTTTAGCACATATTGCTATAATGTGATGCCTTTTGGGCTTAAGAATACCGGAGCCACTAATTGAAGGCTGGGCTTAACAAAATGTTCGAGAATCGGATAAGCAAAACAATGGAAGTGTACATTGATGACATGTTAGTCAAGTCTTTGAATGCAGGAGATAATTTGAAACATCTTCTAGATACATTCAACGTTTTGAGAAAGCATAACATAAAACTCAACGTGGAGAAATGCGCATTTCTTAGGGTTCCTAGTCTCGCAAAGAGGGATCGATGTAAAATAATATTAAAGTTATCAAAGACATTTCAGACCAACTAACGAGTGTGAAGGAAATAAAGAGGCTAACCGGGAGGTTGGTGGCTCTAAGCAGGTTCATCTCAAGATCCTCAGAAAAGTGCCATTACTTCTTTTCACTTCTGAAGAAGAAGAACGATTTTGCATGGACTTCAGAATGCCAACAACCACTTAAAGACCTACAAAGATACATGTCCAGCCCAATGTTACTGTCAAGACTGGTGGGAAGGCGAACAATTGCTAATATACTTAGTAATCTCGGAAGTAGTGGCAAGTGCCATTTTGGTTCGAAAGGAGGAAGGTATGCTATTTTCTGTTTATTATATTAGTGAAATATTGTCGAGAGCAAAAACCTATTATCCACCTTGAAAAGTTGGCCTTATCTCTCGTAGTTGCCTCTCGAAAGCTTAGTCCTTATTTTCAGTGCCACCTGATAGCTGAATTGTCAGGTCATTTGGCTAATTGACAATTCAAGATTATTTAATTCAAGATTATTTAATTCGACATTGAGTACAAACCTAGGACTGCGATCAAGTCACAAGTTTTGGCCGACTTTGTGGCTGATTTCAATCTCGAGTTAATGCCTTTGGCTTCTAAGGTAGTGGTTCGGCCAATTTCAAGCTCGGGAGTTTGGACCTTGTTTACGGATGGATCTTCTAATGTAAAAGGGTCCGGTCTCGGGGTACATCTGATCACACCCTTAGGGGAAACCCTAAGGCGAGCCTTTAAAACCTATCCGTTAACAAACAATGAAGCTGAGTATGAGGCTTTGGTTACAGGACTTGAACTAGCTCGGGGACTAGGTTTCGAAGTCAATGAGATAAAATGCGATTCCCAGCTGGTCGTAAACCAAGTATACAGGATTTTTGACATAAATAAAGAACACATGCTATAATATATGAACAAGGTCCAAGCATTGCTCGTATAGTTCAGGGAATGGTTAATCATCCACATGCCAAGGGAAGAAAATGTGAAAGCAGGTGAATTGCCTAATTTAGGGTATCCACGAAGATGAAAGGATTTGACTCTGGTATTGTCATCCAACTTCTACATTCGGTATTGGATGTGGGCAGTTACTGTGAGGTCAATTTAACCAACTTAGTCTGGGACTGGAGGAACAAGTTTGTCGAGTATCTTCGACATGGTAAATTAACCGAAGATCCAAAGGCGTCCCGAGCATTACAGACCAATGCAGCTCTCTACTGGCTCGTGGATGGACAGTTATATAGAAGATCATACCAATGACCATTGGCCCGATGTTTGGGGGCCTCGGAGGCAGATTACGTGAGCGGGAAGTCCATGAAAGAGTTCGTGGGAATCAGTCTGGTGTAGATTCGTTAGTTATAAAGTTGATCAGGGCAGGTTATTACTAGTTGAGGATGCAGCAAGACGTAAAGACATTCATTAAAAAATGTGACATAGTTGGTCCTTTACCACTGGGTCCCAAAAAGGTAAGATTTCTTTTAGTTTTAACTGATTACTTCACTAAATGGGATAAAGCGGGTCCTTACCAAAATATGGGTGAACGCTAAGTGATAGACTTCATATGGGACCACATAATCTGCCGGTTCGAAATACTAAGGGAAATTTCTTGTGACATTGGCCGCAATTCATAGGTTCCAAAGTCACAAATTTAAATCAAGAGAATTACATCTTCTCCGTACTATTCGAGTGATCACGAACATGCATAATCAACCAACAAGGCAATCATTCAGAACCTAAAAAAGAAGTTAGAAGATGTTAAGGGCAAATGGCCCAATGAGCTACCGGGAGTACTATTGGCATATCGAACACTGGCGAAGTCGAGCACGTAAGAAATACCTTTCTCTATCGTGTATGGCATGGAAGCTCTGATACCGGTGGAAGTGGGGGAGCCGACTTTATGGTTTTCCTGAACAACGAGGAAGCAAACCATGAAGCATTGGTGGTGAGTTTGGACTTGTTCGATGAACACAGGGACTTGGCATACGTGAGAATGGTGGCTCAAAAGCAAATGATAGAAAGATATTATAATCGCACTACAAAAAAAGAGACTTTTGGCGGCAATTATTTAGCGACAATAAGCTATTTGCCGCTAATTTATTCTATAAACACAAATATTTGCAGTAATTTAACTTTCACCAGGAAAGAGTGCTTCTTTACTGGCAATTCAAAATAATGGCCAGAAAAAGTTAGTCCTGACAATTAAAAGCCAATTTTCATCTTCCCTCTAATTTTTTTTGTGTGAAATATTCCCGCTTGGATACATTCACCCCTAAATTACAAAACAGTCATCTCTAAAATTGAGTAGACCTCTCTCTCTCTCACAAATGTCGGCAGCCAGCTCATCTCGCACCATCGCCGGCCACCATCACCAGGTAATGTCTCTCCACTATTTCTCTATGTCTATCTATTTTTCATTGTGGATGGCTCTCTCTTTCTGAAGCACATAAATTGAATCTTGTAAATAAGATTCTTGAATTTCTCCTATTATGATTTTGTATTTGTATTTAGTGTAGAAGAGTCTTCATTTCTCCGCGCTTTATTTAGGTCTATATATCGATTAGATAAATCAAGTTCTAAATATAGATTCAATCGGTCATTAAGCACTAGAGTTTCATGATTAAAATTAACTGCTCTTTTGTTTTCTATGCACTTTCTATCCTATCTGCTTCTTCTTCATACTTTGGTAAGGCTTATTAATTTTTATTTTTTCCTTTTGTCCGGCATCCTCTACTATAAGGATCTATATTGACTTTTTAAACTTGAACTTTATCCATAGTTTTGATGCAACAACTAAAAAAAAGTGAAATACAAGGTGTAATTTCCTTGATTTAGTCTTGTAAAAAATGAAGATTTCATTTGATAATTGGATTTACAACATGGTGATATCACTGGTATAAAAACAGGCCCTCTAGACCCAAACTCAAGAGTGCTTTTTAATTTCTTGGTATATAGCTTAATTACCAATAATTTTCTTAGTAACGGTGGGTAGAATCTTGTTGTATTAGTCTTGTGGATCTTATCCACAATTTTTGAAGGTAAAAATAGAAAATATTTTCCTAAATGCTTAAAAAAAAGAGTATTACATGCACTTTTGCGATGTTCTGTCTTCCATTATCCATGTTATTAGTGTTTGGTGTGGATATTGTTATAGTGTATTGTGATAGTTTAGTATCCATATAATTCATATTTGCAGTACTTTGTACAGTAGAAGCTCGCAGAGCATCACCATCGAACAACTACATTAGTTTCTAGTAGTTCTGCTAGTGTAAAAATAATGGGTCGATACACTAGTATATAAGTCGATTAACATTATCCGATATAAAAGATTCAATTGGTCTATTTATGCAGAGAAAATTACTGCTCCCAAGCTATTTTATATGAATATTTAATTTGATGAATTTGAACGAGGCTTCTTCATTTGTAACTATTTAAGAGTTGTTCATTCACTGTGACGACCCAAAGGGTCATTACCTATTTTCTTATCCATTCTGAGCTTCCCATGCCTTGAAAACCTCATTTACAGTCACCCCAATTTGCGTGCGCAGTCCGGGCGCGTAGCTGAAAGCTCAAATATGAAAATTTGTGAAAATTTGCTAAGTTTTGATATTAAAATGAATAAATTTAACTTCGGTCAATATTTTGGGTAAACGGACCTGGACCTATGATTTGACGGTCCCGAGAGGTCCGTAGGAAAATATGGGACTTGGGCGTATGCCCAGAATCGAATTTTGAGGTCCCAGGCCCGAGAAATGAATTTTTGAGTAAAATTGTTTTCTGAAAATATTTAAGGAAAATGGAAATGAAATTTGATTAGAAAGTGATGGTATCGGGCCCGAATTTTGGTTCCGGCTCCCGCTCCCGGTACAGGTCTTATATACGGTTTAAGAACTTTCTGTAAAGTTTGGTTGAAAACGGACGTCGTTTGACGCGTTTCAGACTCAAAATGGAAAATTTGATGTTTTATGAAATTTGAAAGAATTCTTAGATTTTAAAGCTTAATTCGTGGTATATGACGTTATTTTGGCGATTTGATCACACGGTTAAGTTCGTAGGATGTTGTTGAGTTAGTGTATGTGTTTGGTTAGGAGCCCCAAGGGCTCGGAAGTGTTTCAGAGGTGTCTCAGAGTGATTTTGGACTTAGGAAATTTTTTTTGCAGAAATAGTACCCCATGAACAGTAGCTAATAATAGTACCCTGTGAACAGTATCCCGTGAATAATGCCCGTGAACAATGATGTGAACAGTGCCAGACAGAATGTTAAGTTCTGAAAATGGGATCCATTTTTTCCGAATGGGAGCTCGGGGAGAGGTGATTTTCGGGAGATTTTCAGAGAAAACAACGCGATAAGTGTTCTTAACTTAATTTTGGTTAGATTGCGCGAATCTATTACTAGTTTTGGCATTTACTTGGTGATTTTAGTTGGAAAAATCTTGAAAACCCTCTTTGTTTAATTTGAAGATTTGAGGGTCGAGTTGATATCGGATTTTAGTAAAATTGGTATGGTTGGACTTGTAGTTGGATGAGGTTTCATATTCCATAATTTTTGTCGGGTTCCGAGACGTAGGCCCCACGAGCGAATTTGTAGTGCAATTTTGAATTTTAAATGGAAAATGTAGAATTTCATATGGAATTAATTCCTATAATTTTTATTGACTGAATCGAATTATTTATGACTAGATTTGAGAATTTCGGACACAAATTCGCGAGGCAAAGGCTTGTTGGAATTTTGAATTGGTTGCAAAGCGAGGTAAGTGTTTGGTCTAACCTTAGCTTGAGGGAATATGAGTTGAGTCTTATTTGCTACTTGCTAATTGTTGAGTACGATGTATAGGCATGGTGACGAGTATCAATACGTTGGTGTCAAGCATGCCCGTGAGTCTTATACTTTGATTAATGTGACTTTGTTTCGTATTGTATATGCTGTAAATGATAATTTCTATTGAGGAATATGACTTGTGGAGGTATTATAGAATTGTTGAACATTATAGAGCATTATCACAAGTTGAGAATTGAGTTGTGAAGTAAACGTGAAAGAAGAAAGGAGAGAGAGAATCATGATATTGTTTCCGAGATTTTATTGTTGTACTATTATTCCCTTGCCGGGATATTATTATTTTCCCTTGCCGGGATTTGATTGTTGTACTATTGTTCCCTTACCGGGATATTATTGTTTTGATATTATTTTTCCTTGCCGGGATTTGATTGTTGTAGTATTATTTCCTTGCCGGGATATTATTGCTTTTCCGTGCCGGGATTTCATTGTTGTACTATTGTGCCCTTGCCGGGATATTATTGTTTTGATATTATTTTCCCTTGCCGGGATTTGATTGTTGTACTATTGTTACCTTGCCGGGATATTATTGTTTTCATATTGTTTTTCCTTTCCGGGATTTGATTGTTGTACTATTGTTCCCTTGCCGGGGTTTCATTGTGATTTCATTTATTTACTTACCCTATTTGCCTTGTGATTGTTGTTTGGGTAAGGAAGAGCGTAAAGCACGAAGGGTGATGCCGTGCATTGTTTTGGTGAGAGAATGTTAAAGCACGAAGGGTGATGCCATGCACATTTATATTATTCATATGGTGAGGAAAGAGTGTTAAAGCACGAAGGGTGATGCCGTTCCGCACGATGTATAATTCTGTGCCGATTATATTGATTTTATGGTGAGGATGAGAGTAAAAGTGCGAAGGGTGATGCCGTGCAGTTTATATTGATTCTTATGGTGAGGACAAGAGTAAAAGCACGAAGGGTGATGCCGTGCACTTGTCCTTGATTTTCCTGATTATAATTGAGCTATGTTGTCCTTTACGTTCACTTTCTGTTTGTTGTGTTACTTGTTATTAACAATTCAAGTGTATTAACTGTTTAGATCTATTTACTGTTGTGATTCTTTGTGTTGGAATTCATAGTGTTTACAATACTTCACCTTATTATTTTTATATGTTCAATACTTCAAATTTCAACAATTGTTACATTTTTAACTCAATTGATTTCTTAGCTAAATTTTCCTTAAACCATTTGAGATTGTACTTTACTTAGAAAGGAATTTCTTCTATATTTTGATTTATTGATATCTCATATTAAAAGTAATAATTCATTCGATATTGTACTTTAATTGAAAAGGGTATTTTCTTTATCAAATGATTTCAAAATATAACTTCATCTTTTCTAGTTGATTTCCTAAATGGGTTGAAAGTTGTACTCTACTTTATATTAAGTAAATGAGACTCTTTGAGCATTCTTAATTATATTGGGTTATGGACCCTATGAATTGAGTAACATGAGAATGTTGTTGCGAAATATGAGAAAGAAACATGTGGGCACAAGGTGTCGGAAAAAATATGATGATTTTATTAATGACAGATTATGATATAGGCACGAGGTGCCGGGAAAAATATTATGGTTTTATTTAATGGCGTGTGAGCTGTCCATGCGGTTGTAATATAAATATGGCCACGAGATGCCGTAAAAATATAAAAGTGGGCTGAGGCCTATATTATTGTGATTATGAAATGAGGCATCGCAAGGTGACCTGTACTCGAAAGAATTATATTCGAAAGATACTTATTTGAAGGATATTTATTTGAAGGAAATATATTCGAATATATATTCATTGAAAAACATATTATCTTAGATGTTATTACTTGAAGAATTTAAAGGCGAAAGACTTATATTTGAAGGACTTCATTAATTGATTGTACTTGTATTTATTATTTATTGAGAAACAATTATGTTGTCTTTGTTCCCTGCCATTGATATCACTGGATGATCATTGTTGCCATCACTGTTATCTGCTTCCTATTATTTTGTACGCTATCTTGCACATGTTTATTTGGTAGTCTGGTCCTAGCCTCGTCACTACTTCGCCGAGGTTAGGCTAGGCACTTACCAGCACGTGGAGTCGGTTGTGCTGATACTACACTTTTGTACATTTTTTTGTGTGTACAAACCCATGTATTTGATCGTTAGTAGCTATTCGTTGCCGTGAAGACTTAAGGTAAACCTGTTGCTGTGATCGCAGGCTTCAGAGTCACCTTCTTATTTTATATTCTCACTACTGTAATTATTTTCTTACGGTTATGTTTGGAAATGGTAGCGAAAAACTCTATAGAGCTTATGACTTGTACTACTGGGTTTTGGGAAGATGTTCATTGTATAAGAATTTTAG
>MU670027.1:0-15401 GCA_026770625.1 Nicotiana glauca | reverse complement strand
ATCTCGATTCCGAGGTCGTTTACTCAAAATTCCAATCCTAGTTCATTCTTTCAACTTTAAGCTTCCGAAATGAGAATTCTCTTTCCAAATCAACCCCGAACTTCCCGAAATTAAATTCCGACCACGCGTACTAGTCATAATACCTGAAATGAAGTTGTTCATGGCCTCTGACTGCTGAACGGAGTGCTAGTGCTCAAAACGACCGGTCAGATCGTTACATCGGAGTCACCTTTTTATTATATATTCTCACTACTGTACTTATTTTCTTACGGTTTTGTTTAGAAATGGTAGTGAAAAACTCTATAGAGCTTATGACTTGTACTACCAGGTTTTGAGAAGATGTTCATTGTATAAGAATTTTATTTCAGAATAATTTTAGATATTATTATTCATGTTTGCTATTCCGCAATTATTAAGTTTACCTAGTCCTTAAGACTGGGTGCCATCACGAAACCCAACAGAGGGAAAGTTGGGTCGTGACATTCACTTTATTCAAAAATGGATTAATAACGTGTTCGTGATGTTGCTTTAAATCCCTGTTAATTTTCTTTTACAACGAATTGGTAAATAGGTTTTGTTGTAATATGAACTCCATTTATTTTTACCTTTTAACTAATGCTTTTCATATATCCATGATTCCATTATTTCATGAAGGCACCACTTTATTTGGATCTGCATGTGCCAAAAGGATTAGACTCATACAAGATTTATTTTACATGAAATAATATTGAGTATCAAGGGACTGCATTAGTATCAGAGTAACATCTTGCAATTTTGTTGCTTATCACTTGAATAGACTAGATATGATGCATGAAAATTTAGCAAATGATAGAACAAATCCTGTGAAGGTAACATATTTCTGATTATAAGTTGTTGTAACTGATCCTAGTCGACTCTTTTCCTTCCATGTCAACTTTTTTGATATGCAGTGGATGTGGTTCATATTTCTTGTTGCAGGGTGCATTGTGTTTTCTAATATTGTTATCACAGTTTCATCAACTTATGCTTAAGAGGGTCCGAATTTCATTTTCCTAGGCACCTTATCTCGCCTTATGTTCTCATACATCATGCATTCATTCCTTTTTGTCTAATATTTGAGTAATAGGTCTCTCTAGTGAGACACGACAATTTTTGTTTAAACTTACAATTTAAATAAGATTTTTGAATAATATTTTGTGGGGCCTCATCTAACCTGTTGTTGTCGATCTTTATAAAAATAAAGATATGTTGTTTCCAAAGAATTGAGAAATATATTTTTTCTTTTCCTTTTTACTATTCTTTCCTTGCCTTTGGTCTTAAAAGGGCTAAATATTCCCCTGTTGACCTCAAGGATTGATATAAAATCTAATGAATTATATAAATAAGTGATTGAAGATATGCTAATATTATAGAAGGTCCAATGATCATGTTTTTCGGTCTTCATATGTGATTTAAGTTTCCTTTATATTTTCAAGATGGCAAAATTTTCCATTTTTAAAAAAAATTCAAAAGAGCTTGAAACTTATTTGTGGTACACTTGATATTTGACTCGATCAAAAAGCTTATTCGAGATTTGAAAAAGTCCAAAGATGGTTTGGCAGAGTATCAAGTTCTCTTCAACATTGAGTACATATGTATCTCAGTTCTAAGCTTTACTTCCATATTGATACATGGTGAACTAAATGGTTAGTAAATATATTTAATTGTATCATGTAAATTGGTCACAGTTACTGGAGATGATAAATGAGGGTGGAAATATATGCTCGATAGTGGTTGAGCAATGCATAAGTGGCAGGAGGTAAAGTCATTAATGGAGAGTTTTTGTTATCTCTGTCTTTTTGTGATAAGCTGAGAAAGGATTCGATGCAGCAACTTTTTATATTGGCTTAGTTCTATCTTGGTATTTTGTTATTATTAATAAATTAACTTTACTTATCAATTGACTTTTTTTGGTAATTATGATCATCCTCCATGTGTGATGAGATTCAATCTCGTTTTGGTCTTTCATTAGATAATTTTTTCTGCTAACATCAGTAAATATGTGGTAGCTACATCTGCTACTAGATGACAATTAATATTTAAGCATGCAAGCTGAGATTGATGTATTTGATTAGTAGTGTTGCAGTGTATTAGATGATATTCATGTTGAAGGTTTTGAGGAAGTTTTCTTCTAATTAACACCCCTTTAATTGTTAAGATCATGATAATAGACTTTTTCTACAGATCATAGCATGCACAATACATTTACTATGCTGGTGTAATTTGACGGGATTATCTGGTGCAGTATGGCTCCTTTTCCTTGTGCGTAAGAGTTGTTGATCTGGAGAAATTTAGCTTATCATTTTGGTACACAAATAGATCTTCAAGCTGATGTATGTTGTGAAATTTGTGTGCTGCACTTTGAGTTGTGTAGCTGGTGCACGAATAAGTCTTCAACTGGTGTATTTAGGCTCTTATGTACTGGTAGATTTTAGAGTTCAGGCTAGTGTAAGAATACTTCGTTTTGTAACAGATCGGGGTAGATTGAAGTCTTTGGGAAGTTTGTTGAACGAAGACTTTTATTATGAGCAAGGAATGAAGAGATACTTGTTAACTATGAAATGATATTGAATTCAAATGGTTTTTCATCTTCTGTTGCACTTTAAAACTATGAAATAGAAATTATATTTGTTATGAATTTTATGAAGTACATTATTCTTTCTAAAATGGATATGGTATTTGTATATTCTATTACAAACTTTTGTTTAAAATGAAAATTTTCCAACTACAATAAAAATCATTACGGACATAATAACTGCCAATATAACAGTAGTTTTAGTTGCCATTACATTTGCCGCTAATAGAATTACTCTTTACTAGTAGTTAATGGTCTTTAGCGGCAAAAACAAATGTTGTTGAATGTATGAGCTACCACATTGTCTATGAAACTTTAGTTGTTATTGTAATTGCCGGTAAATAATTGCTACTAAAAGTAATGGATTTTAGTGTCAATAATTGGTGTATTTACCGGCACTCTGTCTTATTGCCGCTAAAACCTATAGCGAACCTAGATTCAGCAGCAAATAATCAATTGCTGGTAAAGGTTTTTGCGGCTATTTTTATTGCCGCTAAATGAGAAATGTATTGCCGCTGAAGACCATTTTTGTTATAGTGTCGTAGGGCCAATAATGTCTCATTATGGTCGGGTACTGTATGATCATCCACGTAGAAATAAGTTGTACAAGTTATCCAATATTAGCAATTTTATTTACTTTAGCAAATGAATGCACATGTACTTTTAAAGATAGAAGGAATAAAATAAAATCCTTTTATTCTTATCTTATTTCTTGTCCAAATGATGAGTTATATTTTTCGTCTGAAAGTTAACTAAAACTTCAAATGCTTGTGCCAGAATGAACAAGAGACGTCTTCTTCAAGAGCACCATAAACATAAGGGTCCTCTCTTATGAAACCTTCATAGTAAAGGGTAGATTCCCGAAGGGTTTATGCCCGGAATCAAAAGCTATCAAATGAAAACTATCTGAAGCTTTAATTGACTAAACACAAAGGGAATATTTTTGCACAACACCTAAGCAATTTTTTTTTTATTTATCAGATGAAAAACTCGGTGAATGATTTGGCACAATTACAAAATACAAAACGAGAAAGAGAAGAAGTTATACATCATTGCCACAAGAACTCTAAGGGAGAGATGGATCTACATTCCCCCGGTAGAAGAAGGCGGATTCACTACCGGGTTAGGACCTCCATCTTCTTCAGTCTCCCATTTGGTTCCCAAATACCCAGAATAGTACTAAAAGAGTTTGTCGCAGTGGGCCGAATAGGAATTGGCGAGCAAATAACTCCAATTCCCCGGTCTGGGCAATACAATTGTCTCTGTTGGTGATGCCCACTTTGGCCTCCTCCAAGGTCTTCCTCTTCATATTATATATGGCATGTGTCTCAAATACGAGGGAATCCTCTTTTTCTTGGAGTTAGGCTTGAACTTTATCTCTTTTGGCCTGAAGTTGTTCCTTTCAGACTTCATGGCATGGAGGCGGGTGTCGAGATCAATGTTCATAGTCTAGTGAAGCTGGTTTTTGGCCTATGGACCTCTTAAGCCTCTCTTCCATTCAGACCCTCTTCTCTCTGATGGCATTGACCTCCTCGGTTTTGAATCTTAAGTCTACCATCAAATTATTGATCTGCTCCTCGAAGGCTGACTCGTGCTCGACATCGGTAAGCATAATGTCATGGAGCTCGACCCACTTAGATTTAGCTTCTTGAATATTTTCATGTAATTGAGAAGCTTTTTGGCTATGGGACATTTTGTATTGCTTGCTTTGCTGCAACTGAACCTCAAGATCGATTATCTCTGCGGCTTTTGCCTCCAGCACCGGAAGGCGCGCGGTAAGCTGGCTCCTTTCAGCTAAGAGTTGATCCCTCTTGGAAAAAAGTTCTTATTTATCAAGGATCAACCTCTGCGGGCCCTTAGAAGCGAGAAGGTTGGCCTGAAAAGAGAAGGCTGAAATTAGGGTTATCATTGTAACATGTAAGCATAAAGAAAACACGAGAAAACTAGTATGATACATGTGCCATATTATGCATGAAATTATTTATCAGACACTCCCCAGAAATAGAGTTCATTTTATTCTAATATTTTACCGACGCTAGTGGCTTTGTATAATTGGCGAGCTCCACCAGCCTCGAGAGGACGTGATAATCTTGTGTAGTCGAAAGGGTGGCGCTTCGCCTTCCTTGGGGTTCCTGAGAATGTATGTCATGGTTTCTCCCCAAGTTCCCGTGGTCAGGAGACCGAGGGGGAGAAGCTTCCCTCTCTTGATCAGTGATTGTACTAGTGGAAGAGATGCATTTGGTGCTGGTGGCGAAGGAGCAGCTGGTGTTGATGGGCGTGAACCCATCAATGTGGAAGGAGAAGAGGTAGCAGTGGTAGGAGAAGTGCTAATTGTTATTTTCTTAGTGGTTAGAGGCAGAATAGGCCTAGGTTACGAACTCCTTTGACCGGGGGAAACAAAAGGGGCCGGGAAAAGAGAATTAATGTTCTCGATCAAGACCATCTCACCCCAAAGTGCCTCAACCTCATCTGGCATTGGGTTTTGAAGCTCTCCCGGCTGAGCATCCAGTTAAGCTGGTGAAGATTTTTTTCTCCTTTGAAGGGGAGCCTCTTCACCATTAACTTTCCCTCCGTCAACGAGAAACACAGTGGCCAGCTTGGATTGTATCTTCTTCGTTCTCTTTTATTGAGTCACGGCCAAGAAGGAGCATCGTCTCTTTGGTTTCTTGCTCTCGGGTTAGGGACTCCAAGAGGAGGCACCTTCACCGGAGACTTGGGTAGATCCAGGATCTCTGCTCCAGGCAAGGTCATTTTCCAAGACTCTCCTAGCCTCCTTGGGGTCAACCAAGGCATCGACCTCGGGGCAGGTGACAGAGCCCCTCAGAAGTCCTGTACTGGGCCAAAAAATAGAGTTAGAAGTTTGTTCATGAAGATTTTTTATGTTCGAACAAGGGAAAAAGAAATGATGTTTTGGCTTACCATGGTGCTTGGCCTTCCACCCATATTTGGGGACATTTCCTTCCATTGGTGGGATTTAAGAGTCGTGATTTTTTGAATTTTCTGAACCCACTGGTCCAGACCTTGAACCCGTGGTGATTCCCATCAGGCAGCTAAAACAAAATAAACAAGAAAATCAGCAACAATGGGAAACAATATTTTCACTAAGGAAAAAAGTGAATGATCGAAAACTTATGAAAGCGATTCCACGACTCGGGAAAAGTTAGAGTTGTGGTCATGATGATGTCCCTGGTAGCAATGATGACTAATTGTTTCATCCATCCGTGATCGTTGATATTGTCTACGCTAGTGAGGAAGGAGTTTTTTCACTTAAAGGACAGTCGGAACGGGATTTATTTATTTAGATTCAGAGTCGCCACTTGGGAGATTAATGGTGTCCCAAGTCACCGGTTGAATCCCGAACCGAGGAAAGTTTGACTCTGTTAACAGTCTGCGAACCAGAAATCTGGATAAGAAATTCTGTTAACCCGGGAGAAGGTGTTAGGCATTCCCGGATTCCGTGGTTTTAGCACGGTCGCTCAACTGTTGTATTTGTTTTTATCTGATTTTCATATATATATATATTCCATTTTTATATGCATTTATTGATATTTCGCTTTATTATTTAATTTTTTTTATAAGAATTGCAACGTCATGAAAATGATTTCGGACCACACCGTACTAGTACGCCTGTGGCCTTTAACACATTTCGACTTCGTTGAAGTTTGGATTTGGGTCACATAAATGTGCACCCGTATTTAGGAAAGTAATATTATTAAAATTGCGCCTAAAGATTCTATCGCATTTATTAACTTTGGGGAATACCGTAAAATTTACTAAACGGTCCTCCCAATTTCTAAGTATTTTTTACATAATTATTGTTGAGGGTCCCGCCTTTTGTATTTCATTTGGTGAGGCTCATCTCGTCATTTATTGAGGTCAATCCTAAAGCACACTATATTTTCTATTGGTTTTTGTCTCTAATAATAAAGAAGAAAAAATCCTAATTATTTAATATTACTTAAGAATTATTACATTTGGGCTATGGATTCGTATAAGTCTAGCCTTCATTTATTTTGGTCTTGATTAAAGCCCATATGGCGATATTCTGGTCCAATACAGCAGAATTAGTTAGTTTCAATATTGTATGGACCAGGCCCTGGCCCAAACCGGCATTGCAACAATTCAGCAACCATAAGCTGTATCAATTAATAAATCCGAAAGAAAAAACAAAACAAATTTAACCCAAACGTTAAAGGTTCGATTCTCTGGACCTAATACTAGAAAATTGGCTCAGATGTGATTAAGTGTGTTATTTCAGGATCGAACCCAGGCCAAGACAGTATGAAAATAATTTCGAACATTTCAACCTTTCTATTGTGACAACTAATTTATACAATTATTCATTTTTACCTGAGATTCAACAACATTAGTAATTTCTATTGTGATACTAATAATATTCTACTTAATAGATACTGCGAAACTGATCAATATTCTAATTTTCTAATTTTAATATGATAGTAGAATTCTCTTCTGTTTGATTATCGATTGAGTAATTAGCGGTCCTGATGAAGCTGATTATTTGTATATGTTTCTAAGACAACTAATCAATAAGAAAACTAACTAAAACTCATGTTAACTATCTTGTCACTTATAGATATTTGATTACTAATCAATCAAACAAATTATACAACCTGTATTTTTAACTAAATATAAATCTAATTAAATTGCTAATATAATAAGCTAATAACTTTGACAATCAAAATTTAGCACAATTCCAGTCAAAAACATAACAATCCTATTATTACAAAATTCAATCTAATTTATCAAATACAAATTTTGCATTTTTCACTGTTATATCTATGTAGTTCTAATCAGATCTAAACGTAATGCTAAGGATAGAACTTAAAATCAATAAAAAGTCAATTTACTGATTCAACTCAGAATTCACGTCAACAAGGCAGATGTGTACCTGAAAAAATGGAAGAGATCGATGAGAAATCTAGATCAACAATAGAAAGGATCAGCAACAACAATTCAGCAATGAATCACAACAAACAGCCTCGAACTACCCAGATTTAATCAAAATGACCACGATTCAACCAAAGCCAATGAAATAACCCTCAGCAAACACAGTTTGATCCAGAAAAAAAAACCAATAAACACCACAACTAACTCAATTTGATCAGTAAATCAGTAGAAGAACCACAACAACCACGACTTGAATCAAAAATCAGTAGACAACCACAATGAGCATGAATTGATTAGCAAAAACCAGTAGATCAGTCACAGCAAACACCAGCTAATCAGAGAATCAACAAAATTTCTAGGTTTTTGAGAGTATTGAAATCGAAATTGGAATTTCTAGGGTTTCAGAATTTTCTAGGATTTTCTAAACTTGTAGAGTGCTTGAAGAATTTTTAGGGTTCAAAAGATTTTTTTTTCCCTTTTCAAATGAGACCCAAGGGGTCTATTTATAGATTTCAATTTGGAGGAAAAATCCGGTTTTACTAATTACCACTTAGTCCCTCTTTTATTGCAATTTGTCCTTATTGTTTTATTAGTTAATCAGTTGACCATGCCTATTTATTAATAATTACACTAATTCCCCACTCTAGAACCTTCCATCCTAGTGCAATTCCCATTTTACCCCCACCTCTAATTAACTTTTACTGAGCTGCCTTTTTGTTATGCCTGAAATACCCCTACTTCCTTAATCTTATTACCACTATCCCTTTTTCTATTCCTAAAACAACCTTGAACCTCACTCTTATTTACCAAAAAAAACGTATTGCTTTTACCCCTTTACCCCTTAGGTTTAATCAATATTACTAAATTATCCTACTGCTCCAAACCCATGATATACTCAACTATAACCAAAATCCCTAACTCTATCAATCAATACTCAATTATTTCAGAAATCATACTAATTACAAATAAATTTAATCAAAACTTCTAATTATCAATCTTAACAAAAATAAAACAGAATCCCGAAATCATAAAAGTCAGGCTCTAGAACTATAGGAAATTAACCCTAATTAATATCAAAATTAATATAAAAATTTATTTAGGGTTATAAAAATCTATTTAATTCCTAAGACTGATTTTATTAAGATTTATTATTATTCCCTTAAATTTCAAAATATTAACAGATTTACCAGAGAACAAATGATAGTCAAGAAGAATCAAGATCAAAGATGAACAAATGGATACACGTAAAAAAATTAAAATTGAAAAACAAAGGGAACAAGACACTTAGCTTTCTTTTCTTCGTTATTTTTTCTTTTCTTTCTTCCTTTTTCTTTATTTCTTCTTTTCTTTCTTTTCTTCTTGTTCTTTCTTTCTTCAAATTTCTTGACTTTCCGGCAGATCCTTTCAATATTTTTATGTTCCAAGGATTTCGATTTGAAGACTTCGAATATGGATTCAGGAGGTCAAACAGTGCTTATAGTGTGATTTTGGATATTTTTGGGTGAAAGGTTACTCGCCGGAGTAGGGTTCCAGCGATGTTCAATTGCATATTCGAGATAAAGGGGGCTGATTTGAGAAAAAACGGGGTGCATGGGTGGGAAGAGGGTGTTGAGAGGTGTCCGGGGTGTTAGTGGTGAAGTTTTTGGCTTAAGTTGTGTTCGCCGGAGTAGGGTTCCGGCGACACTAAATCTAATATTCGAGGATTTCCAGTGTGTTTTGAGGAAAACGGAGTAGAGGGGTGAGAAGGGGAGGTCAAGGCGGTTCAAGGGTGTAAAGGCTGGAAGGTTTGGTGGTGGTGGCATCTCCCGCCGGCGAGGGTTCCGACGGGCTTTGGGAGAATATTAAGGCGGCTAGGGTTTGAATTAAGAGAAGAAGAAGATGAAATGATACAGGGGTGTAACATTTTTGTATATTTAAAACCAATTAATGATTTGAGACCGTTAGATCACATGAATCGACGACTCAGATTTATTACATTTAAACGGTGTCGTTTGTGTTTTAATGAAGACATGACCATATCCGTTAGATCAGATGAATGAACGGTCTAGATTAACTTCTTAACACGAAATCATTTCTTTATTAAGTGGCCTTCATCACATGTCCGTTGGATCAGTTGAGTGAACGGCCCAGATCTTTTATTTAAACGGGGCCGTTTAGAATATTNGGGGGTGTTTGGCCCAAATTATTTTCCTTTGTCTTTGTATTTTTAATTTTATATATTTTTTACAATTATTCTCACTTGTATTATTTGTATTATTTTTTGTATTACTATTTTCTGTATTTTTTTTTGTATTTTTGTATTTTTCTTTTGTATTTTGTATTTATTTTCTGATTATATTTCTATTTTTGTGGTAATTTCAATTAAAGTGCAAAAATGTTATTTTTTATTTATTTTTTATTTTGATTTTTTCTTTAAAAATGAATTAATACTAGATTTTGTAAAATTAAACCCCCTAATGTATGTGTATTTTTTTTTTATATTTATTCTTTAGTATGAATTAAAATGCAGCAATTAACACCAATTTCAACAAAAATCCACAAAATGGTAAAATAATAATAAATTATTTATTTGAATCTTTTTGGAATAAAATTGCTTAGGGCAAAAATCACGTGCTCACAACCACAAGTCGAATAAGGATCGTGAATCAGATTGGATAATCGGAGCATTGAAGCCCGGTTTCACGTTTTAGAGGTACAACAAGAGTTGAGCATCAGACTTGTTTTGACATATTAGGCCACTTAATCCAAAGGTGCATGTCATGGTCATTAGAGTTGGTATCCATATCTGATAAGTTTCTACTCTGTAGTTTTCTTGCTAGGAATCATCTCTTTTCATTGTCCTTTACTCTGTTCCTTTTGTCCTGTTTACTTCCTCTTCCTCAGTCTGTTTGGTCAGAACAAGTGAGAAATGACTTTAAATTTGCCACCACCTTTCTAATTCCACAAAACAGGATCTGGCTAGCACATCAAAGTGTCATAAGTCAGGAAAGAATAACAAGCGCACTGAGTTAGTAACAATCAACATGCTTTGGGATCTATCTGAAATACAAAGGTTTGGTATATATCAATTCATGAATAATGCAACAGATGGAGGGTGTTAAGTGAACGAATCAAAGGTATTTTTTGTGATAAGATTGACAAAGAAAGTGGTTAACCAGTGACAAGCAAGGTCTTCCAAGCAGAAATCAAAGTTATTATGGCAAGTGAAGAAGCAATAGACCTCAAGGCCAAGGCCGATGTTTTAAGTCAGGAAAGAACAACATGCGCACTGAGTGGATGACAATTAACGTGCTTTGGAATTCATGAGAAACATAAAGGATCAGTACATGTCAATGCAAGAGCACAACGTAACAGATGAATGGTATTGGGTTTGAACGGATAAGAGATATTTTATGTGATAAGGGTGACAAAGAAAATGGTTAGTTAGTAAACAAGCAAGGTCTTTCGAGTTGAAACCGAAGTTACCACAGGAAGTGAAGGAGCAATCGCCCTCAAATTTCAAGGCCACAAACCAACCACAATGTTTAAATTCACAAGTTTTCATTGATTGAAACAGGGGCAGAAAATTTCGTTTGTTTCGGAGAAACCCTCCGTAAGGAAAAGCAAGCACCAGACAGGTTTGACCGTAAATTCTCAGGACCCTCCTGGTAAATGGGACCTAGCTTAAAATTCAAAACAATCATGAGTAGCGAAATATAGCATAAATGTACCCCAAAGGAATATAAGTTGGCTTCAAAGTTTTCATGCTTGAGATATGATTCAAATAGGAGTTTTCAAGACCCTCCTGGATAATGGGGTCTAGCTTTCAAATTCTTAGTTATATTTGGTAAAATGATTCAATTAACACTCACAGATGTGCCCAGCTACCAAACTGGGGCACAATTTTTTTTTGTTTTGTCTATTTTGTTGAAATCAGGAGCCCACCTGAAGAACAAAGCAACGATTCAAGTGTTGGTAATCAGGAGCCCACCTGGAGAATAAAGCAATTCAAGTGTTGGTAATCAGGAGCATGTAAGCACGTGATTTTTGCCCTACATGAAGATAACTCATAAAAATAAATTAAAATAATTTTTAGTGATTTGTTTTTAGGAATTTTCCTTTATTTAGTCGCATTTTATGTATTTTAATATTTTAAAATCAAAATAATAAATACCAATAAATATCTTGCATGTCATTTAGGTTTTATCGGAAGTCATTTGGTTTTCATAAAAAAATAAAAATCATAAAAAAAAATATTTTATTTTTATACCTTTTCCTTTTATTAATTTTTCTTTTTAATTTAGGATTAAGTAGATTTTATAATTTTCATAATTAGTACAATTTTAGATAATTTAGGTTTTTAATTCTAGGATTTTAAATAAAAAAAGAAGATAAAAAGAAATTGAGAATAAAAAATAGGAAGAACCTTCCCCAAAAAATATTTTCCCACAAATATCTTTCCCCAAAAGTAATCCCCCCACTTAAACCCCATAAATACCTTCCCCCAAAAGTTACCCCACCACATAAACCTTCCCCCACATACACCCTATACACTATTATATAATATACACTCATCACACCAAAAAGGGGGACGGAAGAATAACAAAAAAATAACAGAGGAACGAGGGAGGTGCAGCTCCTTTCTTCTTCTTCTTCCTCGCCACCTTCACCTCCATTTGAAATCACCCCATACCAGTTGGAATTCCATGAAAACCCAGCCATAAATACCAGGTCAAAACCACCCCGAAGCATTTGTAGCTCCTCTAGTTCAACGCTATTGCTTCAGTTGTACAAACAACCAGACGACACCATGAATAGCCACGCACAGCAGTAGCCGATCTCCTCCCTTCCATTCTATCACGAAAACACGACACTCATCTCCCTCCCGCCGGAATTCCATCCCCACAATAACCAAAATACAACCTCCTTTCTCGTTTTCTGTCGCGCCTCTGTTGCCGCTCGCTGGCGAGGTTCCAATGCCTTCGCGTCTCCGTCCGAATCCTTGTCTGTTAGTCGAGCTTCAAAGAAGTCTCGTGAAGTTTCCGTTCATTAATTTTGAAAGAAGCATTTAAGCAACGCAAAGGTTCATTCTCTTATACACTTAAACAAATTTCGTAGCTTCGATTAGCCTTAACAGTTTTTACGTTGAGTTACCTGCTTAACTGTGTTGATGTGAGGTGAAGGAAACATGTTGAACCTGTTAGCTTAGATATTGTATGGGCGTTAATTTTCTGATCATGAATGAAGATCCTAATGAAAATGTTTTCAAGGTTGACGGGCATCTCCTATTTCATTTCTGTTATTGCCATAATGAATTTGTCAATTAAACCTTATGTTGCATTTCTTGGTAAATGTGTTTGGAATCTGATTGTTTGTGGTAATAATGTTTTAGTATAGGTGGCATTTCTTTTTTTACATATAGTTAGACGTAGTTTTAAAGTAGTGGATCTTAGGTGAGAAATTGTAAATATTTTTTTAGAACCTAGTGATAAAATTAATCTCGTAGCAATCCTTCATATGGAATCCTACACTTTTTCTACGACCACTTCATCTGTAGTTTGCTTTAGTCGAGTACAATCCTTTGAAATTAGAATTGAGGTGTGCCATTAGCTGAATTTTCCATGGCCCTCGCAAAGTTGCACACGCGTAATTGCTCTAGGCGCGTTAGTTTAATAATATTACCTTCCTAAACTCGGGTGTACATTTATGTGACCCAAATCCAAATCCCAACGAAGTTGACATGTGTCAAAAATTACGGGTGCATTTATGTGACGTGGTTCGAGACATATTTTTACGACGTTGTAATTCTCTTTAAAATAATAAATAAAAGCGGTTCAAAGTTTAAAAGGCACATAGATTGAAACATGTACTAAAATCAAATAAATAAGCCAAATATGACAGTTGAGCGACCGTGCTAGAACCACAGAATTCGGGAATGCCTAGCACCTTCTCCCGGATTAACAGAATTTCTTACTCGGATTTTTAGATAGCGGACTGTTAAACAGAGTCATATCTTCCTCGATTCGGGATTCAACCGGTGACTTGGGACACCATAAATCTCCCAAGTGGCGACTCTGAATCTTAATAACGAATCTCGTTTCGATTGTCCTTTAATTGGAAAAACTCCTTTACGCCCTTGCGGGTGTAGTGAAAAAGGAGGTGTGACAGCTCTGGCGACTCTGCTGGGGAAAAAAACCCAAAATTTCGGTTCAGGGTTCAAGAATTCGAGCTCAGTTAAATTATTGTATTTGGCTTTATCTGATTTTTCTACATGTTCCATACTATATGTGCTAAATGTTTTACCGCTTTGATATTATTTGAATTGTATCTATAACTGTGCCGAAACCCTTCTCTTCTCACCTCCGAGGATGTGCTTACTGGTTGAGACTCCCTATTCTGTTACTGCCATACCTTGAAATAAGAAATAGGCTAGACAAGTTACTAAGCCGGACGATCCCGCGGGTCCCCAGTACGTAGCCCCCTCCTCGACTCGAGTTGTCCGCTCGGGTACACAGTCTAGACCATATACCCAGGTTTTGAACCTAGAATAACGTGAACCCATGCCGGATCCCTAGTAGGAGTGCTTATCTACATCACATGCATATGACTTAAGGGACTCAACACAGGAGTTGGGTCCGTCTAGGACAGGTAACCAGATATGAAAAAGACCACCCTGATGCATCCTACATGTTGCATGTACATTTATTTGTCTCGGGCCCGCGTGCTGACCGACTTGAATATTTGAAAAAATTGAACAAAAGAGAGAAATAGCAATGTAACGAGTAATTACCTATTTCAGAAAAACAACCAATGTCAAAATAGAGTCAAAACTCTGCCGAATTTTTAGGAAAATGAAAAAAGAAGGAAAGGGAAAAAGGGAAAGAGCTTTATTTTCGAATAGCTTGTTGAAAAGAAAATATAAAAAGAGTCATGTTTTTCGAAATAGTGTATTTGTAAAAAAAGAGTCTTGTTTTCGAAAATAGTTAGTTTATTTGCCCGAACTACGATGGTTTGATTCTCACCGGATGTGAGATACGTAGGCAACCCTCATCGGGTCCAACCACCTATTTTTTCAAAAATAGCCAAAAAATATCAAATTTTAATTTTTGTCAAAAATAAGTCAGGTGATGCCATCCTCGTTTAAAAATAAACCGAATATCCCCAAAAGGGCGCCGGAAGGCTGTTTTTGCAAGAACAGCCACCCTGAGTCATTTTAAACGGTTTGCGGGCACAACCTTAAAATTTCCCTTTCGGAAGTTCTGAAAGGCCGTATTCGCAAAACCGAGACTTTGTTTTCTTAAATAATTTTTTTTAAAAATAGCCACTTTGCTTTTTAAGTCAAAATAAGCCATTACATGGCCAATTTTCTTTAAATAGTCACAGTTGACATTGAAACCTTCTCAGTCTTGCGCAGACCTATGGCGATGTCGAGTGATGCCCCGCGGGCCCCAGGATGTGGAGCTTTGATGTACTCTTGATCTAATTTTTTATCATCAAGTCTGTATTTTATTATTTTGGGTCTGCTTTTGTAGTTTTCCTTCGAGAAAAACAATTTGTAAATAATAAAAAAAAAATTTGCATTCAATTTGCAAGAACTACGCTCGGTATGATTCATGCGGGGTCATGATACGTAGGCAATCCACGTAGGATTCATCCATAACAAAAAAAAAGGAAAAAACCACAAAAAAGGCAATAGCGGAAAAACAAGAAAGAAAGCAAAGAAAATCAAGAAAGGAAGAAAATAGGAACAAGAGGAGACAAGGGCAAGAGTGAAAAAAAAAGAAAAAAAAAGGAAAAAGAAGAAAAACAAAGGAAGAAAAGTGTGCAATTGGAAATAAGGAAAGCTGGGATGACGCATGCGCCCGATCAAAAGCTGTTGCCAATATGTTACATGCCCTAACGCTAACGTGATGGTTTCATT
>MU670026.1:98469-124699 GCA_026770625.1 Nicotiana glauca | reverse complement strand
CACGAGTTATTATGCAACTAATTAATACGACAAAATGCAACAAAATTTTTAAAAATTGTAAAATTATTTAATTTGTAACTTTTGGAATAATTTGCTTAGGGCAAAAATCACGTGCTCACATGTGGTCAGATACTGAGTTTTCATCGGAAGGGTCAAGACTTGTGGTATCTTATGTTAATTATGGGATTCTATGTATCAGTATCTGGAAAGTAATGGTAACGAATTCAGATTTGCAGGAAGTTCTTCAAAGTAAAGTATTCTGGAATATGGTGTTTCTGGTAACATTTGAGGGAGTATTCGGTGGCCTATTGGTCTTAGACAGTGTGGTCTTATGTTCAAGTCTTATGTGGTAAATCTGGGTTGAGGTATTGTGGTGCTACAGCAAGGAGGAATATCAAGTTGATGATGAATCAGAGGGGACATTTGATAAATGGAATAGGTTGATAGTAGACTGAGTCGGTATGGTAAGGGTATGATTAATTCTTCGTATGTGTTCAAGGTAATGAGCCTTACAAGCATTTTGCAGCAATGCTCTTGAGTTTTGGCAACTTGCTTAGCTCGGTTTGGATAGAAGGATTCAGTCCTGGCAGTTTAGCTCGTGCAAATGGAATTGGGAGAGGGTCCTTGTTGGGTTTTACCGTGGTTTGGAGATGAATATATTTTTTTTACGGGTATTCAGAGTATGGAATGTGTAATGATTCTTCTTATAGATGGGATTAACGGAAGGTCTTGGGCTGGATGAGTTACAGTTCAGTTCTGAAAAGAAGTTCATAAAATTCTTAGGCAACAGGTAGCCTCAGATAATCAAGGAAATGGTACTGCTAATTGAAAGTGATTTGACAAGATTATGTGTCTCGGAAAAAGGGTAATGTGATTAGACTGATGATACTTCGGTATTATTGCGGCATATTCTTGCTAGATCGACTGTTGATATCTGAGTTTGTTTGATGGCACAGGGGAATTTAAGAATATCCTTCGCGGAATGATTAGGTACTTGAGGTGTGATATATATTCATACAGCGGAATTTGGGATCAGGTATGGGGATTCGAGTGCTATATGGAGTTGGAGATTGGGAGTCCTCAGGTACAGACTATGTAGTGGTTGTGGATCACGTGTATTGGTATCGTTTAGCAGCTATTGGAATTTGGAGGCCCGGGTGGATCTTTCTTTGCTTGGTATGTTAGATTTTGGATATGATGTTGGGGTGTGGACTGGCTGTCTCAGTGTTGGGTTATTCTAGACTATTGCACTATGGGCTATGCCAGAAATACCATGGGTTGAGTGGTGAGGTGCATCGGATTATGTTCTAGCAGAGTGGTTTGTATTCCAAAGACTAGCGGACGGCTAGGAAAGACTACTTTTCTTAATTGGGCCTTCGGGACGGTTGTCAGTGCAGAGGTTTCTACCATTGGTTCAGTTCCGGTGTTGAGGGACTTTTCGGATGCATTTCTTGTGTCCAGGCATGTCGCCGGGCGAGGTTGTGGAATTCGGTATTGATTCGGTGCCGGGCCCCGTATCGTACGGCTCCGGCAGGAATTATGGTAGTGGAAGGAGCAGCTTCAGGCCTTTTTGGTAATGAGTCATCGGTAAGATGATTGGATACGTATTTAGCTTGAGTTAGCTTGGTTGGCCTCGAGTTGTATTGTTGAGGGATAGGTTGATTCGATCGTTATTGAGCTTGTTGGCGATCTGAGCAGAGTTATGAACTGCTTTTCGGTGTTGTGAGACATTATGATTTGTTGGATATGGGCACATGTGGTGCGGTTCTATTGAGGATTTATAGAGAAAGTCGAGCAGGAAGAGCAATTGAGTTTTGCTTGGTAAATGGAGTATTGGTTATGACCTATCGGGTTGCGTGTCGTATGTTATTTGTTTCACCGTGGGTATAATGAATTGCTTTGGTTTCAGACATCAAATTGTGCATGGCTGTCAATTTTGAGCATAGCGACTTGAGGTGTTTCAGGTGTAATAGTGTTTGGACAGGATCGCGCATTATAGCGAGGCTACGTGGAGATATGACCTTTCGGGGTAGATTCAGGTATTCTATTTCTATGATGAGAGACGGGTTCTTAGCCTTGTGTTGTGATGGTACCGATGAGCTTGAGGTACATCACTTCCATTTGAGTCATTTTTCACGATTTGAGTATCTTCAGACCGTTTCTTATTGGTGAGTGTATTATGCAAGTTGTGGCGTAGGCCTGTATTGTGGTGACATATCACCAGAGCGGTGTGTTGGATTCGAGGTGATCGTTGGGGTCATTAATGAATACGAACAGATTTGATTTCAGCTTGTTAGAAGGATGATATCGAGGTTCGGCTCGGAAATCCGTTGTGGTATTAGTCAAAAGGGAAGTGGCTTCATGAATGGTTGATCTGAGAACTGGTTACGGTTTGCTGCGTGTTTCATTTATCGTTGGCAGTATATGAAAGTGTTGGAACGAGACTTTACCTAAATAAGAGGTTTTCTATCGGTATTTGGTTGTTGTGGGTAACTACTGTGAATAGAAGTTATCGTTTCGAGTGCTTGGATTATGTGGTATACCATATGATTACACCTGAGGTTCCAAGTATGGGTTATTATAGCTGGTTCGGGACTATTCAAAGTATAGGTGTCAGGTTTTGATCGTATTGATGGTTTCATAAGTGAAAAGGTAGTTCTATAATTTATGGGCTAGACTGGATTGGGTAATTCAGCTGTGTTGTGTTGTCGGACCTATATGAGATAGGGTGACGTGGGATCACCCCGGGTATATACTTGGTAAAGTTATTCAGCTGTTGGTTGGCTTCTAGGATAACTCTGGGTATGCTCGAGGACGAGCATTGGTTTAAGTTGGGGAGGATGTGACGACCCCAACCGTCGTCTCATGAGTTACCGCTCCGTTTCCCTCATTTTATGCTTCTTCGTGTTTCGTTATCGGTATGTGGTGTGTGAGAGTTGATTTGGATTGGCTTCGATAAGAAATGAGACACTTAGTCTCTTTAAGGAAGGTTTAAGTTGAAAAAGTCAACTAGATGTTGACTTATGAGTCATAGGGCTCGGATGAGATTTTCAGTGATTTGGTTAGCTTCGGAGGATGATTTTTGACTTAGGATAGTGATCGGAAGTGATTTTGGAGGTCCGGTGTAGAATTAGGCTTGAATTGGCGAAATTAGTATTTTGGCGATTTTCGGTTGATAGATGAGATTTTGATCTGACGGTCGGAATGTAATTTTGAGAGTTGTTGTAGCTTCATTGTGTCATTTGGAATGTGTGTGCAAAATTTCAGGTCATTTGGACATCGTTTGGTCGGGTTTTTGACCGAATGCATGTTTCGGAAGTTTTTGAAGAACTTAGGCTTGGATTTGATGTGATTTGATGGTTTTATTGTTAATCAGGGTGTTTTGATGATTGGGGAAAGTTTAAATAAGGTATTGTATCATGTTTGTGTTTTTGGTTGAGGTCCCGGGGGCCTCAGGGCGAGATCGGATGGTTAAACGGAGAGTTTTGGAACTTTTTCATGTTAAAGGTTAGCTAGTATCTGGTGTTTTCGCACCTGCAGTTATGGACCGCAGGTGCGGCCACGCAGAAGCGGAGGAAAGAGCTGCTGATGCGAAGTCTTGGGGTTTAGGCTTTTTTCGCAGAAGCGGTGAGGTCAACCGCATATGTGAAGCCGCAGATACGGTAGGTTGGTCGCAAAAGCGGACCTGGAGATTTCTTGATTTTCCACAGAAGCGGAATATGTCCGCAGGAGCGGATGTCGCAGAAGCGACTTATAGACCGTAGGAGCGGTCGAGGCCCTTAAGTGGAGAACCGCAGAAGTGGTATAGATGTCACAGAAGTGGTCCCGCAGAAGCGGGGACGGGACCGCATAAGCGAAAAGTGCTGGTCAGAGAGGGTTTTAAAATAACACTATCATCTGTGAGCTTGGGATATTTTCCACCATTGTTGAACATCTTGAGAGCTTTTTGGGAGAAATTGAAGAGGGTTTCGTCTGGAGTTCATTAGAGGTAAGATTTTTGAGTTAAAAACATGATTATGATGTGAAATTAACTTAGAAATTCATGGAAATAAGCCTAAAATTGATGAACTAGGGCTTGGGATTTTGAGGTTTAAATTTGGGATTTGAGGGAGCATTTGTGCTCGGATTTTGGTAAAATTAGATATGTATAGACTCGTGGCGAGATGAGGAATCCACTAATATGAATTTTTTGATATTTCGAGAAGTGGGCCCGGGGCTCGGGTTTTGCTAGTTTCGAGATTTTTGCTATTTTTCGATTGTTTTCGATTGGGTATTGTTTCCTTATCATATTGAGATGTATTCGCTCTGATTTTGGTTAGATTCGACGCGTGTGGATGCTGATTTGAGGGGCAAAGGCATCGCGAGCTAGAGATTTCACCGGTTCGAGGTGAGTAATGTCTGTAAATGATAGTCTGAGGGTTTGAAACCCCGTATTTGCACATCATAGTGCTATATTAAGGTGACTTGCACGCCGGATAGCGAGCGTAGGGTAGAGCACCATTGGGGATTGTGACTTGGTCCGTCCCGATTGATGAAATTACTACGTATTTGACTGAAACTACTTGTTATCATCATAATTTGGGCTGATTGCCATGCTTGGGCTTTGTGCCAACTATGTGAATCCTTCAGGGATTGATATCACCGTTTTTGCATCACTTTTGCATATTATTTGACCTGGGTCCAAGGTTTTAATACTGTTTTGCATACCCATCCATCTTTCTAAGATTTAAAAACTGAAACAATATTTTATTGACGTTTTGAACTGAGAACCATCATTTTAACATTGCCCAAGTGGCTTATGTGCATTTCTGGACTGAGCATGGATCGGGCTGCACGCCGCAGCGGTGTTATATTGATATTGAGGTCGAGGGCCTGGTTGATGCCACGAGATGGCTTGATATTGCGCTTGGGCTGTATGAGCCCCTCCGGAGTCTGTACACACCCCCAGTGAGCGCCGTCGACATTAAATATATGGATGGCTCGGGCTGCACGCCGTAGTGGGTACCGGAGTGTACCTTCATATGCATTGTATTGCACTCATGCATTTGTTCCTATTTGTATTATCTATCATGAAATTCCAGCACTCACATTTCATTGGCATCCATGCTACTCCTTGTACTGTTTACCTGATACCCTAGTGTAATTTGTTAATGGAGTGCTGTGCCCGAGGGGCTGACTTATATGCTGACTTGCACTATCTGTTTCGCATTCATTTGCTTAACTGTTGGAAAAAAGGATGTTTTCAAAAGAGGTTTAAAAACTGAGTCCAGATATTGCCAAAGATTTCACGGTTTTACTATTTTCTTAAAGGGTTACACTGTACTATATAGCATGATGACTTGCTTTACGTGGCTTCTTGTTGCTCAGTTATTATTTACCTTTATTACTCATTGATTTGGAGTACTCACTTTACTCTTTGCATCTCGCGTGCAGATGCAGGTATTGGCTTACCCGGTAGCGGGTTGAGCTGGTTGAGGATTTGCTAGCGTAGCTGAGCAAGGTGACCGCCAGCATTCGCGGCACCGGATTTCTTCCTTTGATTCCAGATTTTATTCTATGTATTACAGGCTTTGTAGTTGTATCAAAAATCCTTGTAGATGCTCGTGACTTGTGACACCCCGATTTCGGGCTGAGTCGGGATGGGTTCCCTGTTTTATCGTGTTTTTTTTCCGCAATATGATTTCATTATCTTTGATTTAGACTTATTCATGCTAAGTAACTATTAAAAGAGGCTTTGTTCTGTTGGCTGGCCTTGTCTTCCCGAGAGGCGCCATCACGACCGGGTGTGGGAATTGGGTCGTGACAAAATGAATGGTCTAGTAGGGAGGTAGCAACCTTTAGTATATAAAAAAGAAACTGAGCTTTATTTAATCAGGTCTAAATTTCAAACAAGGACAATTGTCCTCATTGAACCTTAGGCCTATGATTGTTACTGAAGTTGGGAGGCCCAAACATATGGTCTCATTGTCTTTTGACCATGGCCCTCAATGTTTTGGGGCTTGTAATTGACCCAACAATATTTGAATTACACTAATTCTAACCATGGAAATTTGAAGTCCAGGCCTAAAGGCCCAAATGAATCCAACTGAATCTACTGATGATTTAAAGCAACACACTAATATACAAATATAGAATCATGGAATTATATGAGTAAAACCTAATAAGCTAATATGCAAGAAACACTAAATAGTTTGTAAATCAATTTCATATTTGCCTCCAATTTATTAAAAGTGATTTTGGCATTAAAAGCGGATTTTACCTTAGATTTCTAAAATACCGCAATTAAAAGGTGATCAAGCCTAGTGATTCCAATAAAACATTGCAATCCTAGTCCAATAGAACTGCCTACTGATTTAAATTCAAATCCCACATACATTCATTTATTCACACACTGATGAACTACATGCTGGTTTTCGAGTTTTTACAGTACTTATACATTAGTTAATACCACATATTGGAAACTAAAACAAATGCTGAAATTGACATGAATTTAAATACTAAATGTTTCTAACAAACAGTCCAATTATACAATCCTTCATGTTCAGCTTATGCAACTTCCCAAATCCTAACTACAAATTGAAAACAACATTTGAATTGATATATTGTAGTAAATTACAGACCTATGTAAACATATTGGACAATCAAACTAAAGAAAGAAGAGTCCTAGAATAGAATGTATACTATTCAGCAATTTCTTCAAATTGGAGCATACAATTGGATTCAATCTTCAGGAATAATTTAAGACTAAAAATGTACCTGGGAAATGAACAGGGAACAGAAGTGAGGAAACAGTATACAACAGCAGTAATCAACAGCAACAATCAGTCCACAAACTTAAACAAATCCAAGCTTCAAACCAGTTCCAAATAGATTCAAACCCAGTTTTTTTAAAAAAAAAAAAACCTCGAAATCGAGTTAAAACAGTAATCAAAACATCAACTCAGCTCAAAATCAGTTTTCCAACAGGATTTCTATCTATTGAAGAACTATCAAGTTTTTAGAGTGTTCTCAGTGTCTTTCCTTTCAATTCTCAAACTCTAAGGTATTTTCAAAAGTTGTCCAATTTTTTTTCCAGTCCCCTTAAGCTCTAATTTCTAGCCTTTAAATAGGCATACCATTAGTGCACTCATCCCTACCATTCTCATCTTTTCAATTTTCAATTAACCTAGTGCTATTATATAAATTTAGTAGTGCACCATTATCAACTCGCAGCCCTTATTATCAGTACTAGTGCAATTTCCACTACTTCAATTATTGTATTATATGCTATCTATGTTGACCTCTAAGCTTCTAATAATTACCCCTTAAAAATCCCTGTTAATACCCCTAAAATTAACCTGCCGGACTAACTTGGGTCAAATTGACCCATTGCAAATCCAAACAGGGCTCAAAAGAAATCCATAAACCAATTCAAATCAGTTCCAGAAATTCAAATTACGAGCTGATGTTTACGGAATTGGAACTAACTAATTAACATGCTAAACAACCTAAACGACTCCATAACTAATTAATTAACATAATGAATACAAATTATCAAACCACAAACCAATTATACACTAAACTAAAATTAACACGTACAGGAAAGCGATCCGGAAAGTCAAAAATAACAGAGAGGTTGAGAAGAAGCAGAACAATAGATAAGAAAACAAAACTAGATTGAAATGAAGAAAAAGGAAAGACAATACTTACTGAGATTCAAGAAAAAAACGGGGAAAAATTTTCGAGCCTTCAATTTATTCAGATTTTCTGGCCAACCATGATGTTAATCGTGTGTTCTTATCAAGAACACACGAATATCATCATAGTAGGCCTAAATCTTTACAACGATTCGGACCAGGAGCCCCCTTTTTTTTGGAAATAGGGTTCAAGGTAGACTCTTTGATCTAATATTCGAAGGGTTCTAGAATGGTTTGAAGGGAATGGATTGGGGATTTGGAGAGAGGGTACTGTGACAGTTGTAGGGTGTTAGTTTGGGGTTGTTTGGAAGTGGCGCCGCCGCCGGAAAATTGTGGCGACGCTAGGGTTTTGAATTTTCAATCAAAGATTCGAAGGGTTCTAGGGTGTTTTGAAGGAAATTGAGAGGAGGTCTGGAATGGGGATGTGGAGAGGAAGGTTTGGGGTAACTTTAGGGCTATTTGGTGGTTGCCCACCACCGTGGGCGATTTCCGCTAGGCGGTGGGCGGTGGTGTTAGGTTAGGCATCTCCGGGGTCGTGTGAGAGACGAAAAGGTAGGGGGTCTGGTCTGGGGAGGGGTAGGGATCTGAGTATATTAGATTACTCAATTAATTTGGACCGTGGGATAAAATTAAAGCGACGGCTCAGATCAACTCATTTAGCAAAACGGGGTCATTTGGTGTAGCTAAGGTTAGGTCGGACACGGGTAGACGGGTCGGGGTAGGTTTAAACGGGTAATGAAGAATATTTGGACCGTTGGATGATATAAAATCAACGGCTCAGATGAGCAGTCGATAAAACGACGCCGTTTGGGCTGTAACAGGGGCGGACCAGGTTGGGAAATTCGTTTGGGCTTGGGATTTAAGTTAAAACTGGCCCAAAACTTTAATCTATTTCATTCTTTTCCTTTGCTTTTTATTTCAAAAATATTTCTTCTCAAAAATCAAAAATAAAACCTTAATTAATTTTTAAACCAAATTATTCTACCAAATTAATTTAATTATCTCTAAATAACAATTATCACACACATTTGAATATCAATTTAAAAGAAAAATCACACAATTTGACATTAAACACTAAAATGCAAAAAATACATATATATATATATATATATATATATATATATATATATATATATATATATATATATTTCATTTTTGTAAAATAAGTAATTTACTACTTAATTCAAGAATTGTAAAATTAAATCCTAGCAACCTATTTTTGTATTCTTTCATTTATTTAATTTAACCAACAAACATGCACACACAAATGTAAATAATTACTGAAAATATCACGAAAAATCCACAAAAATTGCACACAATAAAACAAACATTTTTGGTTTTGATTTTGTGGGAATAATTCATGTGAGGCAAAAATCACGTGCTCACAGCTGCCCCTCTTTGCTCGTGAACACGCAGAGTTTTCGTGCAAAGACAAAGTGAGCGGATTCGAGCAATTTTTGCCCGTTTGAATACTCCGTGTGAAGCATTTTTTTTTTGAAAGATTTTGACCGAACCTTTGCTTCAAAGGTTTCCTACATATCCTTAGCTAAAAAGGAATTAGGTCAATGTTGTTCGGAAAATTTTGGTAGCTGGGACTACCATGAAGTTGTGTTTACTATTGCTGATGTTGTTGTTACTGCTTACTGATCTCCTTATTACACCATGCTAAAAAGTAAACTAAAGAAGCTAGGCTAAGCTATGGTCTATGAATTACAAAGACTTATTCTCAAACTTGCTCTGCGACCGTTGTTGTCCTGTCGCCTTGTATTTCCCTCCAACAATTCTTTTGTTGTTGTCTTGCACCGTCTTCTTGATATGTTCTTCCTTTCTACATACAAATACCTGACTGTTGCTCTTTTAAACATTTTCTCTTGATCATTGTCGTCTTCCTCTATTCTCCAGGCGGGTTCCTGACTTCTTGACTTTAATCGTATTCCTCTGTTCTCCAGGTAGGCTCCGAACTTCAACTTGAATCGTATTCCTCTATTCTCCAGGCGGGCTCCTGACTTCTTGACTTGAAACGTATTCCTTTGTTCTCCAGGCAGGCTCCTGACTTCAAGACTTGAACAAAACAAAGAAAATTTTCTACCCCAGTTCGGTGACTGGGCATCATATTACTAGATATTAATAAGAATTCGGAAGCTAAAATTTGAATTGTACTCCCTCTGTTCTTCAGGCGGGGTCCTGACTTCAACACTTGAAATGTATTCCTCTGTTCTCCAAGTGGGCTCTTGACTTCAACTTGAATCGTATTCCTCTGTTCTCTAGGTGGGCTCCTGACTTCAACAACTTTAACAACTTCAAAGATACACCTCTATTCTCCAACGGGCTCCTGACTTCAACAACTTAAAAGGTACGCCTCCGTTCTCCAAGCGGGCTCCTGACTTCAACACTTTAAAAAGATACACATCTATTCTCCAGGCGGGCTCCTGACTTCTACAACTTAAAAAGATACACCTCTGTTCTCTAGGCGGGCTCCTGACTTCAAAACTTTAAAAAGGTACACCTTTGTTCTCCAAGAGGCCTCCTGACTTTAACAACTTAAAAGATACACCTCTATTCTCCAGGCGGGCTCCTGACTTCAACAACAATGGACAAAACAAAGAAACTTTTCTGCCCCAGTTTGGTAGCTAGTGCGTGTCATTTTTACCAACTATTAATAAAACTTGAAAATTGAAATTTGAATCATACTCCCTTTATTCTTCAGGCGGGGTCTTGACTTCTGGAACTTGAAAAGTACGCCTCTGTTCTTCAGGCGGGCTCCTGACTTCAAAATTTAAATGTATGCCTCTGTTCTTCAGGCGGGCTCCTGACTTCTACAATAATGAACAAAACAAAGAAACCGTTCTTCCCAAGTTTGATAACTGGGTGTAACTGTGAGTGGCAATTGAATTATATTAATAATGATACTTTAAAAGCTATACCCCATTATCTAGGTAGATCCTGAAAACTTTTGGTAAATCTCACCTGTTTAATACTCCATTATATTTTCTTACTATTGAACCTCTTGTTTTTCCTTTCTCTCTTTTTTTCAAAATAATCTTATGTTATATCCCATTATCCAGGAGGGTCCTGAAACCTTTCAACTCTTACCTTAGGCGTGACAACTTCCATGTTTAAATTAAACTTCCTCACAACATTCCTTATCCTAATTCTTGCTACTACCGGAAATCTTAAAGCTTAGCCCCATTGTCCAGGAGGGTCCTGAAACATCCCCATTCAAACCGAGGTAAAAAAGGTGGAAAAAGATGGTGTTTTCTTTGAGTGATTTTGTGTTAAAATTTGCTTCTTGTGCTTGTTTTAAAACAAGTCCCATTTTCCAAGAGGGTCCTGAGGATTTAGTCAAACAAACCTGTTCAGTTCTTACTTTTCTCGTGGTATGTTTCTCCATTATCAACAACATTTGGCATACCTGTTTCAAATCAAAGAAAATCTTATCAGTTTAAAATGTGTTACTGGTTGTGATACTCTTGCTGGGGATGGTTTTCCCCTCGCTCCTTTCTGTGTTCTGCTTCGTTCGACTGCCTTGAACTTGGTCGAGCATTTCCGACCTTCTGACTACTCCTTATCCACAAACTTCAGTTTGTTGTTTTCCATCTTCTAACCTTCTTATCTGAAACTTTTCAACTGTTGCCTTCCCCTTTTGGATTTTCATCTGATCCCATATTTTCAATAAATCTCTATCACTTTATCATTTGTTTTATCTATGACGATTCTTACGTCCCATCACCTTCTTTTCGGCATATCCTAGCCCCACTTTGCTTTTCATTACTTTGGAATCTAGCAGTAAACTCTGAAAATCCTTCTTATTTGATAAAAACAAACTATTATTGGAAATGTCTTAGCCAAAAGAAATGAAATACGAGGACTTCAAAATATGAAGAAAACAAAGGAGAAGATCTTCCTTTAGACTATTTTGAGAAAGAAAAAGACTTATCTGAACGGGATAACTGACCCCAATGATCATGTTGTGCATTTTGGTTTAATCAACCCAGTCTATTCAATCAATCAATTTCCAAATTGTCATGCTTTGTGCCTCAAAGTTTTCCTGTGCCCAACTTTTTTTCCAAACCATCATCGTTGTTCAGCTTGATGCCTTGACGAATCTTTTGCCGTCAACCCTATCTCATTATCCCTTTCCTAATTCCTTGTCGCCTTATGGTGCCTGTGACGGTTTTAACCAATAAGACTCTCTCATTTTCATTTTTTCTCAGCTTTCATCGCCTTATAGTGCCCTTGCGGGTTTTCACTAATAAGACTCTCATTTTTGAAATTCTCTCAGCTTTCATCACCTTACAGTGCCCTTGCGAGTTTTCACTAATAAGACTCTCTCATTTTTGAACTTCTCTCAGCTTTCATCGCCTTATAGTGCCCTTGCGGGTTTTCTCTAATAAGACTCTCTCATTTTTAATTTTCCTTGCTTAAAACCGGAGTACTGCCCCTGGTATGAATTATCTTTACTTGCTTGTCTTGGCACCTCTCAAAGACTGATCGGGAGGTCTTTCTTTGGATGTTAATATGGATTCTTGGATAGGTTTAGAAAGAAAAAAGTATCAAAGTGTTTAAACCAAATCCAACAGGTTAGGATTACAATTTTTGGAACCAACATTCTCATTACAAACATAACTTCTACCCCAGTTTTCTTGCTTGGGGATCTTTCGAGTTTTATTTCCCCATGACCGAGCCGTGAAGCTGCCTACGTATCCTTAAAAGGAATCAGGTCAAACGTAGTTCATTTCTTCTTCCTTGTTTTTACGCTTTTCTTTTCATTTGTTATTATTTTTTCCTTTTATGTTTTTCTTTTTCTTTACTATTTCCTTTTCTTTCCTTTCTTTTCTTTCTTTTTCTTTCTGGTTATTGATTCCAAAAGAGGGGTATGAAATTAAATAAACAAGGCTCAAAAGGGTGCACAAAAGGGTAAAGTGTTTAGATAGCAGAACAAATTGCCTTCGTCATTTCAACCTTCGAGACGATGCCAAGTACAAACAATCAATGATTATACTAAAGAAATCATACATAATATCTCTTGACTGCATCAGAATTGATAGCCATATCTATGCATCTTCCTTCAATATCTGTTAAACATAAGGCGCCATTGGATAATACTCTGGTTACAATGAACGGCCCTTGCCAATTCGGCGCGAACTTGCCTTTTGCTTCAGCCTGATGTGGAAGGATCCATTTCAACACTTGCTGCCCTACTTCAAACTTTCTGGGACGCACCTTCTTGTTGTATGCTCTTTCTATCTTTTTCTGATACAACTGGCCATGACATACTGCTGCCAATCGTTTTTCATAAATTAAACTCAACTGCTCCAAATGGATTTTTACCCACTCATCATCATCAATCTCAGACTCGGAGACAATCCAAAGAGACGGGATTTCAACTTCCGCAGGGATCACTCCTTCAATGCCATATACCAACAAATAAGGAGTTGCACCTACCGAAGTACGAACATTAGTGCAATAACCCAACAACGCAAATGGTAACTTCTCATGCCATTGCTTGGAACTTTCTACCATTTTTCTCAGTATTTTCTTTATGTTTTTGTTGGCTGCTTCAACTGCTCCATTCGCCTTAGGATGATATGGGGTGGAATTGCGATGCGTAATATTAAACTGCTGACATACTTCTTTCATCAAATTGCTGTTAGGATTAGCACCATTATCTATGATGATTACCTTTGGGATTCCAAATCGACAGATGATGTTGGAATGAACAAAATCGACCACTGCTTTCTTTGTTACAGACTTGAAAGTTTTAGCCTCAACCCATTTGGTAAAGTAATCAATCGCTACTAGAATGAACCTATGCCCGTTGGATGCTGCTGGATCAATGGGTCCAATGACATCCATGCCCCAAGCAATGAAGGGCCACGGTGCTGACATCGTGTGCAATTCTGATGGCGGAGAATGAATCAAATCCCCGTGTATCTGGCATTGATGACATTTGCGCACAAAGCTAATACAATGTCGCTCCATGGTGAGCCAATAATACCCTGCCCGAAGAATCTTCTTCGCCAATAAATATCCCCTCATGTGCGGTCCGCAAACTCTAGAATGTACTTTTGATATGACTGCCGTGGCTTGTTTAGCATCTATGCACCTTAACAAACCAAGGTCGGGTGTTCTTTTATACAACACTCCTCCACTGAGGAAAAATCCACTTGCCAGTCGTCGAATAGCTATCTTTTGATCTCCTGTGGCTTGCACCAGGTACACTCCCATCCTGATGTATTCCTTGACATCATGAAACCATGGTTCGCCATCAAGCTCTTCCTCTATCATGTTACAGTAAGCATGCTTATCATGAACTTGGATATGCAATGGATCAACATGAATTTTGTGTGGATGGTGCAACATTGCTGCCAAGGTAGCCAAAGCATCGGCAACCTCATTATGGACTCTTGGGATATGCCTAAACTCTACGGATCGAAACCGTTGACAAAGATCATGCAAACATTGTGGATGCGGTATGAGCTTCAAATCCCGTGTTTCCCATTCTCCTTGAATTTGATGTACCAGGAGGTCCGAGTCTCCCAAGACCAAAACGTCCTGGACATCCATGTCCGCAGCTAATCGCAAACCCAAAATGCATGCCTCATATTCAGCCATGTTGTTAGTACAATAGAAACGAAGCTGAGCCGTAACAGGGTAGTGGTGCCCTGTTTCAGAAATAATTACCGCTCCTATTCCAAATCCTTTCATATTTGCAGCCCCATCAAAGAAAAGCTTTCATCCTAGTTCTTCAGTCAATTCCATCTCATCGATATGCATCACTTCTTCATCAGGAAAATACGTTCTCAATGGCTCTTATTCTTTATCGACCGGATTTTCGGCCAAGTGATCGGCCAACGCTTGGGCTTTCATTGCAGTCCTTATCACATAGACGATGTCGAATTCCATGAGTAATATTTTCCACTTCGCCAGTCTCCCTGTGGGCATAGGCTTTTGAAAAATATACTTCAACGGATCCAAGCATGAAATGAGGTAAGTAGTATAGGACAACAGATAATGTTTCAATTTTTGTGCCACCCAAGTCAAGGCGCAACACGTCCTCTTAAGATGAGTGTACTTAACCCCATAAGCCGTAAACGTCTTGCTGAGATAATAGATTGTTGGCTCTTTCCTGTCGATGATGTCGTGCTGCCCCAGTACGTAGCCAAATAAATTTTCCAGGACCGTTAAATAGAGAATCAACGGTCTCCCTGGTTCCGGCGGAACCAACACAGGTGGATTGGACAAATACCCCTTTATCTTATCAAATGCTTCTTGATATTCTTCAGTCCATTCGACCGCAGCATCCTTCTTCAATAGCTTGAAATTGGGTTCACAAGTTGCTGTGAGTTGAGCAATAAACCTGCTGATATAGTTCAACCTTCCCAACAGACTCATTACTTCAGTTTTATTCTTTGGAGGTGGTAATTCCTGGATGGCCTTGATCTTTGACGGATCCAACTCAATACCTTGCCGACTGACTATGAATCCCAATAGTTTTCCAAATGGAACCCCAAATGCACACTTGGCAGGGTTGAGTTTGAGGTCGTACCTATGAAGCCTCTGAAAGAACTTCCTCAAATCTGCGATATGGTCGACCTGCCGCTTTGACTTAATGATCACATCATCCACGTACACCTTAATCTCTTTATGGATCATATCATGGAATATAGTGGTCTTCGCTCGGATGTATGTTGCCCCCGTATTCTTCAGACCAAATGGCATTACTCTGTAGCAATAAGTTCCCCATGGCATGATTAACACCGTCTTCTCTGCATCTTCTTCATCCATCAAAATCCGATTATACCCAGCATAGCAATCCACAAAAGATTCAATTTCACGTTTGGCACAATTATCGATTAAATTATGAATGTTGGGTAACGGAAAGTTTCCCTTTGGGCTAGCTTTGTTCATGTTGCAATAATCAATGCACACCCTGATTTTTCCGTCCTTCTTCGGCACTGGCACCATATTAGCCAACCAATCAGGATATCGAGTGACCCGAATAACCTTTGCATCCAGCTGTTTGGTTATCTTTTCCTTAATCTTCACACTCATATCAGTTTTGAATTTCTTCAATTTTTGCTTGACGGAAGGGGATTCCAGGTCAGTGGGCAATTTGTGAACCATTAAATTACTGCTCAAACCCGGCATGTCGTCATATGACCATGCAAAAATGTCTTTGAATTTAATAAGTGTTTTGATTAATTCTTCCTTGATATTTGGTTCAATATGGACACTTATTTTAGTTTCGCTGATGTTATATGCGTCCCCTAGATTGACGACTTCTGTATCGTTTAAGTTGGGCTTGGGTTTTACTTCGAATTGACTTTGTTCCCTACTAATCTCTTCGAAGGCTTCATTCTCATCGTATTCTGACTCATGATCTATTTATTGTACTATCATTTTGGAGTCAGATTGATTTTCTAGACTGGGCTGAGGATTCCTTATGCATGCCATGTCATTAGGACCAGTATAAAGGGAACTGTACTGAAAAGAAAAGAAGAAAAATAAGATTAAAATAAAATAAAAATAAGGAATGAAGAAAAAACTTTCATTTTATTGAAGTACGGGATAACAAGGTTTTGCACACTTTGACGAACACAAAATAAAAGAAATCTGGATTACAACCCTGGAATAATCCAGACAAACAGGAAGGAAAATCAGAGCCAACTACCAAGACTCCCTCCGAATGGGAAGATAAGTAGCCCTCCAATTATTGATCTTTGCCTTTGGTCCCACGAACTGCACATCTGCCTTGCTGGACCCCTCTCCGACTTCTACCATGTTAATCTCGGCAAATAACCTTTCGAACCCTTTATCCAAATCTCCACCCCCACCAATCAATGACCCAGGAACTTTTGAGGCCAGCTGCTTTCTAATACCCGGCCTGAAGAAAGATCTGTACAGGCGCGGGATTGGCTTTGGAATGACACATGCCTTTTGCTTCATCTTCTTAGCTCTTCGGATGTCTGCAGTTATAGGTTTAAACCTCAAACCGAAGGTGCCTACATTTTTCGGTAAGGATACCGGCTGTACAATACCTTGAAGAGATGCACCAAAGCCTTTACCGGGCACAAAGCCGTTTCCCAACATTTCACATGCTATCATGACATATGCGGAGGTTATCTTTGCATTCAAAATGTGTTCCCCCTCCGGAATTTTCTCGACCGATACTATGTCACAAACTTGGTATACCCATGGCCCGACGCCATCCTCTACCTCAACAAAGGGCACAACGGTGTCGCTATGGGAGCCCAGATTGTCCTCACCATGAACCACAACCTCTTGTCGGTCCCACTCAAACTTAACCACTTGATGCAGGGTAGACAGAACCGCCTTTGCAGCATGAATCCAGGGTCGTCCCAACAAAAGGTTGTAGGAGTCTGCCATATCTAACACTTGGAATTCCACAGGTCCAATCGTCAGTTCCAATACTATATAACCAACCGATTCTTTACCCCCGTCGTCGAACCCCCGAACACAAATGTTGTTCTTGCGAATTCTGTCGCTATCCACTTTCAGTTTTTTCAATGTAGAGAGAGAACAAATGTTCGCACTAGACCCGTTGTCAACCAAAGCTTGGGTAACCACAGATTCCTCACATTTAACTGTAAGATAGAGGGCCCTATTATGCTCGGTACCTTCTTCGGGTAGCTCATCATCGGCAAAGGTGACCCTGTTTACCTCAAATATCTTATTTGCGATCTTCCCCAAGTGATTGACGGAGATCTTGCCGGGTACATGGGCCTCATTCAGAATTTCCATCAACGCCTGCCGATGTTCTTCAGAATGGATCAATAATGAAAGTAATGAGATTTAAGCCGCCATCTTCTTTAGCTGCTCTATGATGGAATAATCCTGCAACTTCATTTTCTTTAAGAACTCTTCTACTTCTTCTTCAGTCACTGGCTTCTTTACTATCGCCGGGTTGGCCTTTCTCAATTCCACGGGAGCAAAATACCTTCCCGAGCGAGTTAGCCCTTGGACCTCACAAACTTCTTCCTTGACCTTATTTCCCTTATAAGTCATTGTTACCCGGTGATAATTCCACGGGATGGATTTGTTCTCAACCATCGGCAATTGGACCACTAGCTTGATGATGATTGGGTCTATGCGAGCACCTTCCACAATTAGAACGGGTCTGCTTATTGCTCTTGGTACAACCACCTTTGCCTCTCCCCGTTTTATCGTTACTTTGCTTGAAGATTCCTTCTGAACCACCACCACTAGTTTATTGTTTGTTTCCTTCTCACTGACCAATGGCTTATTGCTAGTTGACTCCTTTTCCGGCCTGCCTTCACTTGACCTTATCATCATTACGGTTTGAGAAGATTTTTTGGACCCTGCTTTTGTCTACACCAACTCAATCATATTGGTCTCGTGATGGACTGGGAGTGTATTCTAGTTGATGTTGGGTCCTTCTGGGGTTCGCACCTCGATTCGACGAGTGTCGATAAGCTCCTGAATAGATATTTTCAACCTCCAGCATTTCTCCGTGTCATGTCCAGGGGCTCCCAAACAATATTCACAACATGCCGAGTGATTAAGATTTCTCGGAGGGGGGTTTGGCAGCTTAGCCTCAACCGGATTCAACAATCCCAGCTGCCTCAGTCGGTGGAACAGACTAGTGTAAAACTCTCTCAGTAGAGTGAAAGTTTTTTGCTTTTGTGCCCTCTCATTCTTGAAGGCTTGGTTCAGACGAAAACCTATACCAGAAGGGTTTCTGTATGCTCTTGGAGGTGGGTAGTTATTTTGTGGGGCTGGTGCACACCATGATGCGTGGACGAGAGGTTGAACATATGTCTGAGCATGGTGGACGGAAAAGTGAGGATCTGGTGGTGGGTAGTAATACTGTGGATGGCTATATGGAGTATGGGAGTAATTTTGTTGGTGGGATCGGGGTTGGTTATAGTAGGGTGAGGGGCCTCTAGATCCGAACCAGGCTCTGGACTCAACCATTGCAACATCTTCTTTCTTCTTCTTCCTGAGCACACCCCCAGTGCTGCTTTGGATAGCTTGAGTGGTTGCTTTGATTGATGAGTAACTCATGATTTTCTTGGACTTGAGTCCTTCCTTGATCATGCCACCCATTTTCACAAGCTCGTTGAAAGACTTGCCAATCATCGTCACTAGGTGACCAAAATAAGTCGGGTCCAAATCTTTCAAAAAGTAATCAACCATCTCTCCTTCTTTCATTGAAGGGTCGACTCTCGCAACTTGTTCCCTCCAACGGAAACCGTATTCCCTGAAACTCTCCCCAGTTTTTTTCTCCAATTTTATTAACGACTGGCGATCTGGATTGATTTGTAGATTTTAGTAGAAGTGGCTGGCGAATGCTTGTGTCAAGTCATCCCAAGTGTACCACCTACCATGGTCCTGACGAGTATACCACTCTAATGCAGACCCGCTTAAACTCTGGCTGAAGTACGCCATCAGTAACTCATCTTTTCCGCCCGCTCCTCTCATCTTGCTGCAAAATCCTCGTAAATGTGCCACTGGATCACCATGCCCGTCGTACAGATCGAAATTAGGCATCTTGAACCCGGCTGGCAGCTGAACATCTGGAAACAAACATAAATCCTTATATGCCACACTGACTTGGCCGCCCAAACCCTGCATATTCCGGAAACATTGCTCTAGGCGCTTTACTTTTTGAAACATTTCTTCCTGCTCTGGATTCTTGTTTTGCTTTTTGGGTTCTGCCAGGTTGTCAAGCTGAAGAGGGAAAGGGTACGGTTTAGGTGCTTTGAAGGTGGGTTCAGGAGGGTAATACTGATGATCCTGAGTTTGGAATACAGGCTGCTGGAAGACCTGTGGAGTGCAGCCGGTGGAGGTGCCACAAAAATAGGGGTAATTGGTGGTGGAGGGTCTGAATTTGTTTTTGGCATTTGGGGCGTCCGGGAGGTGGTTGCATGGTGTTGTTGATATGTAGGAAAGTTGGGCGATGAGTTCAAACCATCTGTTCCGGATATTGGGCGGGTATTAGGAGAAAAGTGGGGTTAGCAGGATAGGATGGTGCTGGCTGACCACTCATCCAAGCTTGGTACATCTCAGCCATTTGCTGTTTCAATTTGTACACCTCATCTTTCTTCGCTTGCACGTCTACCTCTTCTACCTTAGTGTTTCCTTCTCTATCGGGGCTAGACATGATCACCGGTATCGGTCCATTTGATCTAGTCTGATAGTGCTGTTGTGCCAGTATGCTTTAAGTAAACTAACGTCTTGAGATTTCTGGGACAAACAACAAACTTGTTAGTTTTTAGAGCTTAACAAATATGCAATCGCACGTTAGGATGCAATGCACCTAGGCAGTTTAACCATTTCTATCATGCCATTTGCTTTGATTGCATGCGTCATTCCAGCTTTTTATAGTTGTGCCCCTTTTAATGCCTTTCAATCTTCCTTTATTTACTTTCATTTTCTTTCTCTTTTCTTTTCTTGTTTTAATGGTGGTCGAATCTTATGTGGATTGCCTACATATCATGACCCCACATGAATCAGACCGAGCGTAGTTCTGGCCTATGTAAAAATAGGTAGCCATACATTTAAAAACAAACAACTGCTTTTATCATAACACTTGCAAGAAGTTACAAATTTTGAAAGGACAACAAAGCAAATTTTGAAAAGAAACCGACTTATAAACTTTAATATGAAAATACATACTCAAAACAAAGATTAAGAATACATTAATGCCTCAAATTTTCCTGGGGCCTGCGAGGCGTCATTCAGCCTTGCCGCGGGCCTTTGTCGAGATCCCTTTGGAGCCTCTCCAGGTCATTCATTATTTGCTTGACGAAAGTCATTACTGCTGCAAAAAAGGTGGTATGGGTCATGTCCTCGCATACTCAGCATTTTGCGGTAATGTAGTGTGCGATGTTTCTAACCCCCTCTCTAATCCTGCTCTTTTCCTGCAGCAACCGTCCTATCTGTTGATCCCGGGCTTCCAGCACTCGAGAGTTATGAAGGATTTGATCTTGAAACTTATGAATTTTTCCTCCATTCGCACCATCAGGTCATAGCAGTGTTTCCTATCTGCTCTAAAATCTCTAGCTTGCCTGAATATCCTATCTTCAAGAGTGCCTATTTGTTTTCTCAGGATAGTGATGCTCCCCTCATAGTCCCTCTTCATCTGCTGCATGTGAAGTGCTCTCTCTGTTGCGCCCTTTGTCCATCTGGCTCGGACCCTTTCCAAGCTAGCTTCAGACCTTTCCAAGCCCTTTTGGCATTCAAAGGCTTTCCTTTTCAGTTCATTCATGAGTTTCTTGTCAGCCCTACTTCTTTCTGGCTTCCTAACAGTTATTTTCAACTTTCGAATTCGAACCTTGAGAGCCTCATTTTCTTGAGTCAATCTTTTCTTTTCCCTCTCATCTGTAGCAACTTGCACACCATTTTTAAATTACAGGTCCATCACTTGTCTTTCCAGTTTGCTTTTTTCGGCCCTGTAAATTTCTTCTTTTGCCAGCCAACCCCATTGTTCTCGTGAGTCATCAGTGAATTGCTGGACATGGTCTCTCTTAGCAGTCTTCATGGAATTTGGGATCTTTTCCCAAACCAGACATTATACTTTGGATCCACTTTGCCTCTAGCTAAATTTCGGACCATGGTTCTGGGCTCGAGATCATTCCATAACTAGCGAATTCTATCCTCTGGAAATGCAGCTCCGGGACCTAACTTAATGACTTGTTTGCTCAGGTCTTCATTATTAGGGATGACTTGGAACCTTCCCAATTGCCGCAATACCCGATGGGGAGCATATGGCTGGATGCTCCGGATGCACATTGAGAGAATATAATATTCTCCAGCCGACATGTATACTGCTTCAGTGATGGGAAGCCACCCAAATGCCCATTCAATTTTATCGGAAGATAAAGATCTTAGTTGATTAGACCAAACTTCAGTACCTTCTGGAAATTCAATACCCGTTACTCGCTCGTCAAACTTTTCAATGCATTTTAGCCCGGTCAAACCGGCATTCATATATCACGCCTGATGACAAAGGTGTTCTTGCATCTATAGTTGAAGTAGCAAATTGCAACCTTGAAAAGATCTTCCTCCTTCCCGGCAGACAGTCAAAGCTCGGTAGATTTCTGACAAAATCAATGGAACTACAGTGCTATTGGCTTTTTGATCGCAACATCGACCATCCCCATGAGGTTTATTTCTATCTTGGCATCTTTTCGCGGATAGATCACCACCCCTAAGAATGCTATTATGAATTCCAAAACTCGCCCTACTTCCTATTTGTTTCTATTTCCGGCATGGGTTAGCCCAAGATTCGGCTCTTCAAAACCCCGAGGATTACCATAATGTTGATACAAGAACATGAGAGTACAACATCCTTTAGATAAGTCCTCGTTCCGAACATCACGACTAATACTTAGTAAATCCAAAAATCGGTGTGGAGATACCGGCCTTGGTGACAAAGGATACTGACCCCTCAGGTTTCCGTTGAGGCCTGCATAACCTGCCATCTCCCCTAAGGTCGGTGTGAGCTCAAAATCTGAGAACTGGAACACATTGTGAGTTGAGTCCCAAAAAGGTATCAATGCTTCAATAATATCCTTGCTTGGCTTGATGTTCAATAATCCCACGAGACCACCCAGAACTTTCACCAACCTCTCTCTACTACCCTCCTTAAGTCATTCCACCACAGATGGAGCTTCAAAGGGATCTCTTTAAGGACTGTAAAGGGTTCAATTTCAATCGTGCTCATGCTGCACATTTATTTAAGGTGATTTCATGACTAAAAAAATGATCATTTTTCAAAAAGATTATTTTTAAGGAAAATCCCATCTTGGTTTTGCAGATACGGCCTTTTAGCACTTCAAGGAGGAAGATTTTAAGGCTGTGTCTGCTGACGGTTAAAAATAACTCAGGGTGACTGTTCTTGCAAAAATGGCCTTCCGGCGTCCTTTTGAGGACATTTGACTTATTTCAGACAAGAATGTCATTACCTAACTTATGGTAAAACGACTATATTTACTTACCTCTATTTTTCAAAAATAGTTGAACCCGATATGGGTTTCCTACGTATCCCACATCCGGTGAGAATCAAACTTACTTAGTTCTGCCAACAAACTATTTTTTGAAAACAAAGACATTTCTTATTTCTTTTCTTTTTTTTCATTTCATCGGCAAATAAAACAAACTATTTTTGAAGACAAGACTATTTTGTTTTAGTGGCAAATAAAATAAACTATTTTGAAAAATAAAAACTCTTTTTTAAAAATAAAAAAAATCCGACAGAGTTTCGGCACTATTTGGTATTTTTAAAACAGGTGATTAACTCCCTTAACCTTCTACACTGCTATTTCTCAATATTCAAAAACCGGTCAGGACTATTTTTTGGCACTATTCTTTTTTTTTTCAATATTCAAAAATCGGTCAGCATGCAAGTCCGAAGCAAATAAATGTACAAGTAGCAAGTAAGATGCATCAGGATGGTCTTTTTTATTTCAGGTACACCTGTCCTAGACAGACCCAACCCCTGTGTTGAGTCTCCTAAGTCAAATGCACATAATGCAAACAAACGTTCCTACTAGGGATCCGGCATGAGGCTTTGTTATTCTAGGTTTAAAACCTGGGTTTATTGTTCTAGACCTGGCTTACCCGAGCGGACAACTCGAGCCGGGAGGGGGGGAGCGTACCGGGGATACAAAAGCTCCACCGACTTAGCAACTTATCCGAACCTCGTTCTAAATGGGAAAAAACTCTAAACAGAAGAGAAGTCACACGAAGTGCACCCTTCTCCATGATGTAGAAAACTCAGAGAGAGGAAGGATTCGTAACAATTTATATACAGTTCACCAATATCAAAGCGGTAAAAAGCAGCATTTAGCACATTAGGTCCAAACATGTGAATAAACCTAGATAATAAATAAAGCCAAATATAACAATTTAACAAAGCTCGAATTCAGAACCCTGAACCAAAAGTTCTGGGTTCTTGCTCCCCAGCAGAGTCGCCAGAGCTGCCACACCTCCTTTTTCTTACTACACCCCCATGAAGGAATATAATAATAGGGAGTTATTTCCAACTTGAAGTGATAATCAAAACGGAATTTATTTAAAAGATTCAAATTCGCCACTTGGGAGATTTATGATGTCCCAAGTCACCGGTTGAATCCCGAATCGAGAAAAATACTGACTCTATTTAAAGAATGTTGAACGTCATTTAAAACATGTCTTTGGACCGCGTCACATGAAATACACCCGCAATCCTAAATATATTTTATTTAATATTTTGGGATTTGGATTTGGATCACATGAAATGCACACCCGAGTTTAAGAAAATAAAATTATTAGATGACACGCCTAAAAGCAACAACGCGTTATTAACTTTGCGGGGGCCATGAAAATTAGCTAAATGGCACGGCTTGTGTTCTAAATATTTTAAAGAAATAATAAAGAGGGCCACGCAATTTATCATTTTATTTGGCGCGCACCTTAATTATTTTAAGGATATCTTAAAACGAACTATTATTGCGCTATTAGTGATTGTCTCTAAAGACCTAATTAAATGGCATTATTAATTAATCCTTATTTAAAGTATTCTAAAAATATTTGGGCCTCAAAATCAACCCATGGAAAAAGGAAATTGTTTTGGCCCTGAGCATGCGAGCTGTATAGAATTGGGCTTCAGCAATAGTGAACGAATGGTCTAGTAGGGAGGTAGCAACCCTTAGTATATAAAAACGAAATTGGGCTTTATTTAATCAGGTCTGAATTTCAAACAAGGACAATTGTCCTCGCTGAACCTTAGGTCTAGGTTTGTTACTGAAGTTGAGAGGTCCAAACATATGGTCTCATTATCTTTTGACCATGGCCCTCAACGTTTTGGGGCTTGTAATTGACCCAACAATATTTGAATTACACTAATTCTAACCATGGCAATTTTAAGTCCAGGCCTAAAGGCCCAAATGAATCCAACTGAATCTACTGATGATTTAAAGCAACACACGAATATACAAATATAGAATCATGGAATTCTATGAGTAAAACCTAATAAGCTAATATGCAAGAAACACTAAATAGTTTGTAAATCAATTTCATATTTGCCTCCAATTTATTAAAAGTGATTTTGTCATTAAAAGCGGATTTTACCTTAGTTTTCTAAAATACCGCATTTAAGAGTGATCAAGCCTAGTGATTCCAGTAAAACATTGCAATCCTAGTCTAATCGAACTGCCTACTGATTTTAAATTCTAATCCCACATAAATTCATTTATTCACACACTGATGAACTACATGCTGGTTTCCGAATTTTATAGTACTTATACTTTAGTTAATACCACGGATTGAAAATTAAAACAAATGCTAAAATTGACATGGATTTAAATACTAAATGTTTCTAACAAACAGTCTAATTATACAGTCCTTCAAGTTCAGCTTATGCAACTTCCCAAATCCTAACTACAAACTGAAAACATCATTTGACTTGATATATTGTAGTAAATTACAGATCTATGTAAACATATTGGACAATCAAACTAAAGAAAGAAGAGTCCTAGAATAGAATGTATACTATTTAGCAATTTCTTCAAATTGGAGCATACAATTGGATTCAATCTTCAGGCATTATTTGAAACCAAAAATATACCTGGGAAATGAACAGGAAACAGATGTGAGGAAACTGTATACAGCAGCAGTAATCAACAACAACAATCAGTCCACAAACTTAAACCAATCCAAGCTTCAAACTAGTTCCAAACAGATTCAAACCCAAATTTTTTATTAAAAATAACCTTAAAATCGAGTTAAAATAGTAATCAAAACATCAACTCAGCTCAAAATAAGTTTTCCAACTGGATTTCTATCTATTGAAGAACTATCAAATTTTTAGAGTGTTCTCAGTGTCATTCCTTTCAATTCTCAAACTCTAAGGTATTTTCAAAAGTTGTCCAGTTTTTTTTCCAGTCCCCTTAAGCTCTGATTTCCAGCCTTTAAATAGGCATACCATTAGTGCACTCATCCCTACCATTCTCATCTTTTCAATTTTTAATTAACCTAATGCTATTATATAAATTCAGTAGTGCACCATTATCAACTAGCAGCCCTTATTATCAGTACTAGTGCAATTTCCACAACTTCAATTATTGTATTATATGCTATCTAAGTTGACCTCTAAGCTTCTGATAATTACCCTTTAAAAATCCCTGTTAATACCCTTGAAATTAACCTACAGTATTAACTTGGGTCAAATTGACCCATTGCAAATCCAAACATGGCTCAAAAGAAATCCTTAAAACAATTCAAATCAGTTCCAGAAATTCAAATTACCAGCTGAGGCTTATGAAATTGGAACTAACTAATCAACATGCTAAACAACCTAAACGAATCCATAGCTAATTAACTAACACAATGAATCCAAATTATCAAACAACGAACCAATTATGCACTAAACTAAAATTAACATGTACAGGAAAGCGATCCAGAAAGACAAAAATAACAGAGAGGTTGAGAAGAAGCAGAACAATAGAGAAGAAAACAAAACTAGATTGAAATGAAGAGAAAGGAAAGACAATACTTACTGAGATTCAAGAAAAAAAGGGGGAAAA
>MU670026.1:68165-97010 GCA_026770625.1 Nicotiana glauca | reverse complement strand
ACATATATATATATATATATATATATATATATATATATATTTTTTTTTTTTTCATTTTTGTAAAATAAGTAATTTACTACTTAATTCAAGAATTGTAAAATTAAATCTTAGACACATTTGCAACATATTTTTGTAGTCTTTCATTTATTTAATTTAACCAACAAACATGCACACACAAATGCAAACAATTACGGAAAATATCACGAAAAATCCACAAAAATTGCACACAATAAAACAAACATTTTTTGTTTTGATTTTGTGGGAGTAATTCATGTGAGTCAAAAATTACGTGCTCACAGCCCTTCGTATTTTCATTCACATTTTTCTTTGGAATTTATTTTAATCCTTCTTTTTATCAGGATTTCCCGTTCGAGGTATAAGTGCTGATGCGGTCATAGCTTCTAGAGTTTCTTTGGAAAGAGTTCAAGAGATAATCTTGGGTTCTTCATCGAAAAGAAAAGATGTTACATATCAAAATTCTGATAAGTAAGAGGAACAGGATGGGGGTTTTCTGATAAAAAGGCCTCGGGCAAGAAGACGTGTTTTTTCAGACGATGAAGCGTCTCCTCTCCATTTTGTTTCCATCACCAAGTTTGTTGAAGCCACCATTGTGATCTACGATGATGAAACTCCCGCAGCTGCTCGTGTCTCAGATGACCAGCTTTTTGCTCATTGGTTTTATAGTGACAATTTAGGTCTAGTTTCAGATGAAGTGCCGCTTGCCTCATTTTCCATGCCGGCTCCTGTGACATCTTCTTTACCAGTTATGACTGCTGCAATTGTTGTTCCGCCCCAAGCTATTTTGACTCCTTCCACAGTTCCTCCTACAACTGTCCATCATACCGAGGTTGGTTCCGCAAGTGGAAGTGGAACTATGAAGCAAGTTATCATCGAGGTTCTTGCCGATGGTAACCTTTTAAGAAATCAGGTTGGGCTGATGTATGGTTGAAACCTCTGATTGGACCAGTTGAGAAATCCAAGCTTGAGAGTCACAATTCTTTGACTTGGATGAATGACATAGTGTAGTCATCTTTAAAGGTATCCCTTTTCATACGCTCCTCTTCAAGCTTTTATCCCATAGCATATTGAAGATGATATGGGTACGGTGAATGCTCCAACTCCTTCAAGCCAACTCGAACCTTCTGCTGCTAGTGACACTGCTTTAGATCCTTCTTCAGCCTCTCAGTGAAAAGTTTATGAAATGTGACTTCTCTTTTTTTTTTCTTCTGGTGGTATGTGGTTTTAACCCACGGTCGCATTTGGGGGTTTAGTTTTTGGAAATGTCAAGTCCCCAGACCTTTTCGGGACATTTTGTATAAATGACAAACAATTTATGACTAAGTTCATACTTAGTCTAAACTTTTTAATATTAAGAAGTTTTTTGTTTTAACTTAGTTATCCTGAGCTTTTGTTTTTCTCGTTCTTGCCTTTATACTCAAGGACTTGTCAGTTAATTCGTGGGTTTATGTTTTACCCTTTTTGCATTTTTGTTTTATAATGCTTTATTAACTTCATGGATGTCTAAATCAAACATGAATTTTATAAAAGAGGGCCCTTTCTTATTCCACACTTAATGAAGAAGACGTCTCAACTTCATAATGGTGTAAATGTAGGATAAAAGAAATAGGAAAACACATGTTTCTTGAAATAACTTTGATAAAGGTTTCATTTGAAGTTTGTCAAGTTTAAATAACATCTTCTATTTATTTAAATAACTTCTATAACTTTTTTGTAACTGTTTTCTTTACAACAGATTTCAAAAAAGGAAATAAAATCCAAGGTTTTTCTTTATAACCCATTTTTATACATTGCCTTTAATCAAGATATCATAAAATTTTGAAATCTATAAGGTTTTCTTTTGACTTTCTTTGTGTTATTGGCTCATAATTTTTCTCTGAACTTGATTCATTCGATGAGTAGACTTTCAGACTTTAACTTGAACTTTGACTATTCTCAGTCTTCTTTGCCTTTTTTATACATATGTCCTATGTATATCATATAGGCCCCCAAGTGTTTGAGCTTCAAACTATGAAATCTCAAGCACTTGATTACTCCTTATTCAGTCCTTTCTTGAAAAGAAAAAATATACGGGACTCAGATGTACGATTTTTGATGAAGACTGCTTAACCCGTTTGAATTTCTATTAGAATAGGTATAACCCTAGACCAGGAATTTATACTTTTCCAGGTGTCTTGCAGATCGTTCTTCATCACTTAGTACGGGTTAACTTTTTGTCTATCATCTAAAATCGTTAGTAAAATTTTAACAATTCAAAAATCAAATTTTAAAATTAGGGTACCTGCCCGTGAGTACTTCCTTTCCTCAGAAATAGTATCTCTTCAGATGAACATCATTCCAATGTGAAGGTAAAATCTTTCCATCCACCGTTTCCAACTCGTATGCTCCTTTCCCTGCAATACCATGAATCTTATAAGGTCTTTCCCAATTTGGACTTAACTTTCCTGCATTAGCTGCTTTCGTGGATTGATAAACCTTCTTGAGTACGAATTTCCCAATCTTGAAGTATCGTAGATGAGCTTTCCAATTATAGTATCATTCCATAACTTGTTTTTTCACTACCATCCTTATTAATGCAGCTTCCCTTCTTTCTTCAAGCAAATGTAGGCTTATCCGTATTTCTTCATTAGACTCCTCAGTTCCTTGTGTATATCTCGTGCTTGGCTCTCCTATCTCTACTGGGATTAATGCTTCAGCTCCATATACAAGTGAGAAAGGTGTTTCTCCTGTACTTATTTTTCTTGTTGTGCGGTAAGCCCACAAAACACCCGGTAATATCTCGGGCCTAATTGCCTTTGGATTCCTCTAATCTTTTCTTCAAGTTGTTAATAATGACTTTATTCGTTAATTCAGCTTGTCCGTTGCCCACCGTATGGTAAGGTGTTGAAGTAATTCTTTCAATTTGCTAACTCTGAAAAAATTCTATGATTTGTGTGACTATAAATTGCGGGCCATTATCGAATACTGTCACACCTCCTTTTTTACTACCCCGTAAGGGTATAAGGGAGTTTTTTCCAATTTAAGTGACAATCAAAATAGGATTATTTTATTTAAAATTCAGAGTTGCCACTTGGGATAATTTATAGTGTCCCATGTCACAAATTTAAATCCCGAATCAAGGAAAATATTGGCTCTGTTATACATTCTGCGAACACAGAAATTCGGGTAAGGAATTCTGTTAACCCGAGAGAAGGTGTTACCATTCCCAAGTTCTGTGGTTCTAGCACGGTCTCTTAGATCATACTTGGCTTATAAAACTGTTTAATTACTCATTTTAGAACCTATGTGCATTTATCTTTTACCACTTTTAAAATGAGAAAATTATCTTGAAACGGGTCACGCGTACGTGTACCCATTTATTTGGCGCGTCAAAAATATGTCATACGTATGTGTCCACAACTAATAGTGCTTTATTATTATTAAGAATGTTTGGCCGAAGTTGCGTGAATGCATACTCCGGTTTTATTTTTTAGAAATCGTTATCATGTCACGCGAACGTGTACATAATCACAATTGTATTTTAAACACGCACCTAAAGGCTTTTCTACGAGTGATTATTTTTAATGTCTAATTATAACATTTGAGAGGACCAGAGGTGATTTAATTAGGATGGCATACCTCAATACAATTAAAAGAACTATTTTTTTAGAGGAATGTTCCACTGACAATTTTACATCTATCTTTACTAAGACATGAAACGTCCAGCTAATTTAACACAGGAATAGTTACATGGTACAAATTTCTTTTTTTGCACCAGTATGCTTTTAGCTTGTGGAGGATTATGATAATCAATAGCCCTTCTGATCAACACACCGAATTATTCTTTAAAATCCATAAATGTTTGGTCAAAGTAATACAATTCTGATCGCTCTTCCTATATTGAATGAATTCGCACATAATAGACTAAGCTAAACTCCCATCCCTCATTATCAAACTAACGAATCACTGCCAAAATAGAGAGTAACGAACACAAATGAAATAAGAATCAGATAACAAACCAAGTTTAAGTCCATTTTGACATTGAATAACAGGGATAAAGAATTAGACAAACAAACAACCATATATCATTTGAAGCAGAGTGGGATAAAAGAGATGACCTTAGATATATATTTCCAAATGAAATCTGAAAATGTTTAACAAAACTCGATAGAACCGCGACAGAATTCAACAACGGACCTCCAATCAGCACCTCGGATTTGCTAATGGACAACTCGAAACCCAAATACGACCCCAATCAAACTTCACGAACTGTGGGCCTCTGCTAAAATCAACTCCCGAATCCCATCAATAGTGCTGCCTCAAATACCGATACATCTTTGTGGTGCCCAGATGGATGGAATACCACGAACTATGGGCCTCTTCTAAAATCAACTCCGAATCCCATCAACATTGGGCACACAAATCCGACCCTGCATCCTCAATACCCTATCATCTCAAATGGTCACATCTCTGGCATCGCCGTGATGAACCATGTCCCTGAGGACAAGTAAATGAGGGTCATCATACTGTCGCTCCCTGATACGATCGAATAAGGAAGACCAAGAAATCACGCAAGCTAGGACCCGACCGGGCTCCGAAAGATCCAATCTCACAAACTAACTGGCTAAGGCCTGAACATCCATCGCCATAGGCCCCTCTGAAGCTGGTAAATATGCCAAACTCCCCAAACTCTCTGCCCGGCGACTCAAGGCATTCGGCACCACATTGGCCTTGCCTGGGTGATACAGAATAGTAATATCAGAATCTTTCAGCAACTCTAACCACCTCCTCTAGCACAAATTTAGATCCTTTTGCTTGAACAAGTGCTGCAAACTCCGATGGTCAGTGTAAATCTCACAAGGAACACCGTACAAATAATGACACCAGATCTTCAAGGCATGAACAATAGTAGCTAACTCAAGGTCATGGACAGGATAATTCTTCTCATGTATCTTCAACTGACTGGACACGTAGGCAATCACCCTGCCGTCCTGCATTAACACCGCTCCAAGGACAACCCGTGAGGCATCACAATAAACTATATAGGACCCCGAACCAGTAGGCAATATCAAAATAGGGGATGTAGTCAAAGCTGTCTTGAGCTTCTGAAAGCTCGCCTCACACTCCTCTGCCCACTGAAATGGAGCACCCTTCTAGGTCAATCTAGTCATAGGGGTTGCAATCGATGAAAACCCCTCCACAAAACGACGGTAGTAACCCACCAAGCCAAGGAAACTGTGAATCTCTGTAGCTGAGGAGGGCTTGGGCCAACTCTGAATGGCCTCTACCTTCTTTGGATCCACCTGAATGCCCTCACTCGATACCATGTGGCCCAAGAATGTCACAGAACTCAACCAAAACTCACATTTTGAGAACTTTGCATATAACTTCTTATCTCTCAGGGTCTGAAGAACGGTCCTCAGGTGCTGCTCATGATTTTCCCGACTTTGGGAGTATACTAGAATACCATCTATGAAAACAATAATTAACAAGTCAAGATATGTCCTAAACACACTGTGCATCAAATGCATAAAAGCTGCTGGGGCATTGGTCAGCCTAAATGACATAACAAGGAACTTGTAATGACCGTACTGAGTCCTGAAGGCAGTCTTCGGGATATCTGGCTCCCGAATCTTCAACTGGTGATAACCTGAGCACAAATTAATCTTAGAAGACACCTGGGTGCCCTGAAGCTGGTCAAATAGATCATCAATACGAGGAAAAGGATAACAGTTCTTCACTTTAACCTTGCTCAATTGGCGATACTTGATGCACATACGCATAGAACCATCTTTTTTCTTCACTAATAATACAGGAGCACCCCAAGGTGAAAAACTAGGTCGAATAAAACCCTTATCAAGAAATTCCTGTAACTGATCCTTCAACTCCTTCAACTAAGGAGGAGACACACGGTACGGAGGAATGGAAATGGGCTGAGTGCCCGACAATAAATCAATGCCAAAATTAATGTCTCTATCAGGCGGCATGCCCGGAAGATCAACTGGAAACACATCGGGATAATACTGTACCACTGGGAACGAGTCAAGAAGGGGTATAAACACTAACATCTCTCACATAGGATAAATACGTGGCACACCCCTTCTCAACCATATGCTGAGCTTTAAGAAAAGAGATAACTCTACTGGGAGTGTGATCTAAAGTACCACTCCAGTCAACACGCGGAATACCTGGTATAGCCATCGTCACAGTCTTGGTGTGACAATCAAGAATAGCATAATGGGGCGACAACCAGTTCATGTCGAAGATAATATCAAAATCAACCATGTTGAGTAATAATAAATCTGCTCTGGTCTCAAAACCACGAATAGTAACCAAACACGACCAATAAATGCGGTCCATGACAAGAGAATCTCCCACAGGAGTAGAAACATAAATAGGAGAACTCAAAGAATCTTGGGCTACACCCAAATGCGGAGAAAAATAAGAATACACATAATAATAAGTGGAGCCTGGATCGAATAGAACCGATGCATCTCTATGAAAAAACAGTATAATACTTGTGATGACAGAATCAGAGGCAACTGCCTCGGTACGAGCAGGAATGGCATAATATCGGGCCTGGCTTCCCGCTCGAGGGTGACCTCTACCTCCCCGACCTCCACCTCTAGCTGGCTGGGCAGATGGGGGTAGCAATTGGAGCTATGATCATGGCCTGAGAACTTGAGGAGCACGATGTGGCTGAGCAGTCTGTGAAGATGTACCCTCACCAAGTCTGGGGCAGTCCCTAACCATATGACGTGTATCACCACACTCAAAACAAGCTCTAGAAAGATGTGGTGGTTGTGACTGGCTTGGGCCAAAGTCTCCTAGACTGGCCTCTGATAGCACCCCGCATAGGAAGCGTAGGGCTCCTGAGGTCTAGGAGGAGCTGGAGCACTACTGGCTGCTGGAAGAGCTGAATGAATGGGGAGACACATATAACCCCTACCATGTCGACCTACTACTGGGGTACAGGCACCAGAGTAGTGGCCCGACTCTCGAGACCTCTTGTCCTCTCTCTCCTCTCGCTCTCTAGCGAGCATACCCTCTTTCCTCCTTGAAATGCTCACTACCTGCTGATAAGGAATGTCCATCTCTAACTCTCGAGCCATACTATATCTGATAGGTGGGATAAGACCCTCAATGAACCAGCGAACCCTCTCTCAGAGAGTAGCAACCAAAGCTGGTGCATGCCTACCCAATCTGGTATAACGGATGGCATACTCTGAAACTGTCATAGAACCCTGGCGCAAATGCTCAAACTCTATTCTCCATGCGTCCCTGAGGCTCTAAGGAACAAACTCTCTCAGGAACATATCTGTGAACTGGGTCCAGGTCAGTGAAGCAGCCTCATTTGTACTGTCTAACTCATATGTGCGCCACCAATCATAGGCGGCTCCCCGAAGCTGGAAGGTAGTAAAGGAAACCCCACTAGATCCGGCTATGCCCATAGTGCAAAGAATACGGTGGCACTCCTCTAGAAACTCCAAGGCATCGTCTGATGCTAGTCCGCTGAATACCGGAGGATCGTAATTCTTAAACCTCTCAAGTTTCCGCCGTTCATCCTCAGAAGCAGCTGCCCCATCCTCAGGCTGAACTGGTACTACAGGCTGTACAGGAATAATCTCTGGGACCTGCTCAACATGCACTCGCTACTCAGGAGTGCGGGCTGTGTGAGTCTCGGCTCCTCCCCCGGCATGGGATGTGGCTGCAGCAAGGGGAAGCAACCCTGCATGAGCCAAGGTGGTGTACATATACATGAACTGAGCTAACATCTCTTGAAGGGCTGGAGTAGTACTGGCAGTAGGCGTTTCAGGTGCCTGAACTCCAGCTGGATCTACTGGCGGTACCTCAGCGGCAGCTCGCGCAGGTGCTCGGGCTGCACCACGTGCGCGTCCATGGCCTCTACCCCGGCCCCAGCCTCTGACGGCTGCAGTATGGGCCGTGGGTGCCTGATCATCCCGAGTAGCACGTGTCCTCACCATCTGTGAGAGAATAGAAGACAGAAGTTCATAATTGTGATGTCAAAAATATCGCACGACAAGGAAATCAAATGAAGTGATGATTTTCCTAACAGTTACATAGCCCCTCGGCATATACAACTCAATAATGCGGAAGTTTACAATAGCACCCCAAAATCCGAAAACTCACGGGAACACAAGCTAGAAGAAGTACTGTAAATGCTCTAATCTCCAGAAATGTCTACAACAAGGGTACAATAGAAGGCTAACTACTACAGGTAGAGTAAAGAAGGATACTCTTCGGTCTGCGGACGCAGTAGATGTACCTCGAAGTCTCCGTAGCTCGCCCTGCCTCAAGGATAGTGTGCCTGGGTAGAGGTACCAAGATCTTCACATGAAAAACATGCGCAGAAGGGGCATGAGTACACACAGGGGTACTCAGTAAGTGCCAAGCTTAACCTTGGTCGGGTAGTGACAAGGAAGGTCAGGGCCCTACTAAGATAAAATATAATAATAAGCCTTGTACCAGTATGGAATAAACAGAAATAACGAATAAAATTATGAAGTAAGGCAAGTTATACGAAGCAACAATAACACGTAGAGAATAAGGCAACACAGAGTAAAAACAACTCAATATCAATACCAACCACTTGGATCTCCCAGGATACCGTCCTGTAGTCCATTTCATCAATTGTCCGAGGAGCTCCCGGGATACCGTTCCGTAGTCCATAATATGAGTATGTCCGAAGGATTCCCAGGATACCGTCCCGTAGTCCATCTATCAATATGCGGGGGATCTACCGGGAATCTAACTCGTAGTCCCAAAGTAAAAGTGCACGGGGATCTACCGGGAATCTGACCCATAGTCGTAAAGTAAATAAACAAGAGGGAGCTACTGGAATCCCACATCTGTAGTCCCAATGTAAATGTGCAACCACAACCAGAAGATATTTAGAAATGAAGTACAAAAATACAAGCAAAAGGTAGTACTATCCTAACATGCTTCACGTAGTACAGTCAAGGCAACTTAAGCAAACAAGCAATTTAATTCAACTAAACATGTTTTTCTAATCTAACGTTGATTATAATTGCAAGTAGAATAAAGCAAATATGAAAGAAACTTAGTCTCAATATCTTAAGTAAAAATCGGGTTTTCAACAATTAGCTCAAGTACGTGCTCGTCACCTCACATACAAGGCATTCAATTATCAAATATCATATCCTAAGGGGGAAGGTCCCCCACACAAGGTTAGACAAGCCACTTACCTCGAACCGGCTCCAAAATCAACTCGAAATTACGCTTTTTCCACGAGTATCCAACTCCAAATGGACCAAATCTATTCAATTCAATTACATATCATAAATAACATCTCAAGAAACTGATTCTACTATTTAATTCAAAGATAAGACGTGAAATTAGGTCAAATGACCAAAATGCCCCTCAGTCCAACGTCTCGGAATCGGATAAATTTTACATTTTTAGGACCCTCGTACTCTCACGAGTCTAACCATATAAGAATCTTTCAAATCGGAGGTCAAACACCCACTCAAAACCCAATAGTTTGGTCTATGAAGTTTTACTCATTTTTCATTCAAAAGTCCGAAATTAAGGAGGACTTCATGATTAGATTAGTGGGTTTTAAGCATAAGGGAGTAAAGAATTGTTACCCGATAGTTGTCGTAGAAAATACCTCGAATTTGCTCCCAAATCTGAGCTCCCAAGCTTGTGTTTTGATAAAAATGGATAACCCTCCGATTTTGAAATGTTTATAATTGTCCGGTCATTTAATGCATCATGAACGTGAAAGTAGGCTCACGTTCGCGAAGAATAAAAATAGAAGCTGCCAAAAATGCCCTTTGCAATTGCGAGAAGCAAAACACAAACGCGAAGGCCTGGAAATCATGAAGCTACGCGAACGCGATGAATGGGACACGAATGCGTTGAAGAAAATGGGCTCAGCCCTCAGATCCAAAGGGAACTACGCGAACGCGAAGGACGAAGATGCTAAGCATCGCGAATGTGGGAAGGCTGGTCGCGAATGCGAAGGAGGAACTGACCCCCCTCCAAGATTACACTACGCGAACGCGAGAGAAGGGTCGCGACCGCGAAGAACAAAAAGTCTACAACAGCTGAGGTTCAGTTTTCTGCAATTTTTAACAACACAAAAATGCCCCGTTGAGCATCCGAAACACACCTGAGGCCTCCGAGACCTCAACCAAACCTACAGACACATCACATAACATCATTCAAACTTGTACCAATCCTTAAATCACCTTAAAAAATGTCGGAAAGTCGAATTAGTCAATGATTAAGCCTAGGAACTTCAAATTTTCTCAAAACATGCTTTCGATCAGAAACCTAACCAAACCATGTTTGAATGACCTGAGATTTTGCACACACATCCCAAATGACATGACGGAACTACTACAACTTCCAGAATTCCATTCCGACCCTCAGATCAAAATCTCACTATCGAACTTGAAACTTCAAAAATTCAAACTTCGACATTTCAAGCCTAAATTAGCTGCGGACCTCCAAAACACATTTTGACCATGCTCCCAACCCCCCAAATCACCTAACAGAGCTAACGGAACAATAAGATTTCCATTCCAAGGCCGTCTTCACACTATTTCGACTACAAATAACTTTCCAACATTTAAGTTCTCATTTAGGGACTAAGTATCACAAAACTCTCCGAAACCCAATACCGAACGTCCCGGAAAACCAAAATAGTAGAATTCAACTTAGGGGAAGCAGTTAATAGGGGATCGAGGCATTAATGCTTAAGACAACCGGTCGGGTCGTCACATCAAGGAACTCAGAAGATGATTTTCGATTTCATTTTTTAAAGCTCAAATTTAACCAAGCAAAAAGAAATGTCCACGAGAACCATAACGAGCAATCACTGAACTTTCATACAATGACCTCAAACTTGAATTAAGCATGTTTTGAGCAAGTTTAAGACTAAAAATGACACTAAGAGTACTCTAAGAGACTTATGGAATCAAAGACCAGGCTGGAATTCAATTGAACGCATTCAGAATGTGTAAATCCAAACTCAAAAAAGTGCTTTATGCACAAAGATGAAACAGAGCTCGATCAAAATCCAGAGTCGACACTATTCGAGACTCGCAAATAAACATTTTTATTAAATCTCAAACTCAAACATTTATTTCTAAGATTTCATCATATTTTGCACACTAAAACAATAGCGAAGGAAAGAAATAAACATGTAATGATCTTTCTTCAATCAACGAAAATTTGATACGTACAAAAACAACAAATTAATCTCAGAACCGCAAATCGTGACCTTCGAACAAACCTCAGCTCTCGAACTCAGTCCAAACCCATAATAAAGGTGAAATTTTTGAGTTTAAAGATGAAGAAAACAGAGATTCTTCTATCAAACTAAAGAAACAAAATTTTTGTATTTTTCTATTGTAACTGGAATTAAACAAAGAAAAATGCCAATGAACAAAAGAGAAGAAGAGAAGCTTTTTTTAGAAATCCTAATTTTCTCAAATGACCTCTGCCTTCAAAAAAATCCTCCTCTCGCCTCAAACCAGACCTGGTACATATATCCCCCTCTCTCGAAATTTCTCCTTTTTCACAAGAAACTTGGAAGTAAATCTCTTCTAGAATGAACCCTGACAGATGGAAGGAGAGGATTGATCCTCAAATCAATCCACGAATCCCATTTTCGGAATTCATTCTTCAGAAATTCCAAATGAATCTAGCACATGAGAGAGGAAAAATGTCAGAAGCCGTTAGAATATTCAGTGATGTGGAGAGATGGGGGATGCATGAAGTGAATTTGAGCTCACTCGCCTGAAAGTAGCGAGTTGGGACACGGATCTAAGGTGAAGAGGATGATTGAACAATGCGGCATTTCTGAGGTCTTGGTGATTTAGGTTTAGGGTCCGTTTATTTTGTGTTATTAGTTGCTTGGGGACGGGACGGGTCGGGGCAGACGGGCATATATCTGGCGCAGGTAAATTGGGTTTTGGGTCAAAGGGGTTGGGCCTAGCAGCCCTTTTCCTTTCTAATTTTTCTCTTTTTTTTATTGCTTTTTTTCTTTTTCCCTTTTTAACTAATTAAACAAAAATTAAATCAAATCCCTAAATTGAATTAATCTGCAAAATTAAACTAATTATCTACTATAATATTTATAAAAATTAATTACTCCTAAATTAAGAGAGAAAATTACTAATTTAAAATTAAAAGGCTAAAAATACAAAAGTAAGTCATTTTATGTGATTTTTATTTTTAATAAAGCAAATAATTGACTAATTATCCTAAAAAGAATATAAAAAATTAGCTAAATGAAATGCATGGTATTTTTGGCCTTTTGATGATTTTTAATAAAAATAAATATGCACAGAAAAATGCAAATAATTAGCACAAATTTTCACAAAATCCTATAAAATTGTAAAAAATAGAGAAAATTATTTTTCTTGTATTTTATGGGAGTAATTACTATAGGAAAAAAATCACGTACTCACAGCTGTCGCTCTTTGCTCGGAAACACGAAGAGTTTTTGTGCAAAGATAAAGTGAGTGGATACGAGCGATTTTTGCCCGCTTGAATACTTCGTGGGAAGCATTTTTGAAAGACTTGACCGCACGTTGCTTCCGAGGTTGGCTACATATCCTTGGCTATAAAGGAATCAGTTCAGTGTAGTTCGGGAAAATGACGGAGACATGAGTTGGAGAGCCGAGCGAGGTGCCGTTCCTTCGAGGTCCCAGTCCATGGTTCCTATTATTACATCAAAAATAAACATAAAAAAAACTAAATAAACCTGTCAACTACTAGTTACAAGATTCATATCTATATCTTTAAACTTGATCTTTCAGTTTATGTTGCTCTGTTGACTCGTACTCTCCAGGTGAGATTCCTTTGTTGCTGACTTGAATTGTAATCTGAGATGCTTTCCCTTTTTTCCAGGCGGGCGCCTGATTGCTGAACTTGAACTGTCCTCCTTTGACCACTGTTGCCTTCCCTTTGTTCTCCAGGTGGGCTCTTGATTTCCAACACTTGAATTATCTTTCATTCCTCCGAAACTTGTCTTGTTCTCCAGGTGAGCTCCTGACTGCCGAACTTCCTTTGAATATTTGCTACTTCCCTTTATTCTCCAGGTGGTCTCCTGATTGCTATCTTCCTTTGAACATTGCTGCTTCCTTTCGTTCTCCAGGTAGGCTCCTGATTATCAACACTTGCACTGATTTTCCTCGAAACTTGAACCACTTCCCTTTGTTATTCAGGTGGCCTCCTGATTGATGAACTCCTCTGAACCTTGCTGCTTTCCCTTTGTTCTTCAGGTGGGCTCCCGATTACTGAACTTTTTTTAACCTTGCTGCTTTCCTTTGTTCTTCAGTTGGGCTCCTGATTGCCGAACTCCTTTGAACCTTGCTTCTTTCCTTTGTTCTTCAGGTGGGCTTCTTATTGCTGAACTTCTTTGAACCTTGCTGCTTCCTTTTGTTCTTCAAGGGGGCTCCTGATTACCAACACTTGAATTGCTATCCCTTCATTCTCTAGGTGGGCTCCTGATTACCGACACTTGAATTGCGATCCCTTCATTCTCTAGGTGGGCTCCTAATTACCGACACTTGAACTACTTCTCCCTTTGTTCTTCAGGTAGGCTCATTATTTCCAACACTTGAATCGCTTCTCCCTTTGTTCTTCAGGTGGGCTCCTGATTACCGACGCTTGAACTGCTTTTCCTTGGAATTTGATTTGTTTTCCCTTTGTTCTCCTGGTGGGCTTCTGATTGCTGAACTTGAACTACTTCCTCTTGCGACTGCTTTTCCTTTGAACTATCTTTCCTTGTTTCCCCAAATGGGTGCCTGATTGCTTAACCCTGAACTACTTTCTATCCTTAAAACTCATGTTGTTCTCCCTTGCTCTCCAGGTAGGTGCCTGATTTCAATAAAATTGACAAAACAAAGAAAATTTTCCGCCCCGATTTGGTAGCTGGGCACATCTGTTACCAAATATCTCTAAGAATTTGAAAGCTAGATCTCATTATCCAGGAGGGTCCTGAAAACTCCTAGTTAAATGACAGTTTTAAAGTTTAATTATGTTTCTAAAGGTATGACTTTCTCTAAATCTCGTTACCTATGAAGGTCTTACAACTAAATCCCATTATCTTGGAGGGTCCTGAAAATCAAAATCAAGTCTTATCTTAAGAGTGACAACTTTAAGGCCAAATTATACTTCCCTACAACAGAACTGACGCTAAATCTTGTTATCTAATGGAGGTCTTAAAGCTAAGTCCCATTATTTCAGGAGGGTCCTGAAAATTTCGAATTGAATCCTATCCTAAGAATGAAAATTCAGGCCAACTTATATTTCCTCAAGGTAAATCTTATGCTAGATCTTGCTACTCATGAATGTTTTGAATTTTAACTAAGTTCCATTGTCCAGAAGGGTCCTAAGAATTTACGGTCAAACCTGTCTGGTGCTTTCTTTTCTTTACGGAGGGTTTCTCCGAAACAAACGAAGTTTTCTGCCCCTGTTTCAAATCAAAGAAAAATCTTGTTAGTTTAAAAATGTGGTGGTTAGTTTGTGACATTCTTGCTGAAGGTGGCTCTTCCCTCATCGTGCTTTGCTTTGACTGACTGCCTTGAACTAACCAAGAGTTGTTTGCCTTTCTGACTGATCCTCAATCGCAGGACCCTGGATGACCCGAGTTCTCTATACCCAAACCGTTGTTTTACATTTCTGACCCTTCAATCTAAACCTCTGCATCTCCCACGAAATTACTAAACCCATTCCACTGATGGAACTTTCACTGACACTTTATGTCCCACTTTACATCATACTATCTCTGGCATGTTCTGACCGTACGGTGCTTTGTGAAATTTTAGAAGTTGGTAGTGAGCTTTGAAATCCTTTCTTATTTGCTTAAACACAACTGACATTAGAAACATCTTAGAGAAATAAACCCAAAGAAAGAAATGCAATGACTTTGAGAGTTAGGAATAAGGAAGAAAAATCCAAAACTGTATGACTGTTCGAGCGAGAAAAGGAAAAGAAACTTATCTGAGTGAAGCAGCTGGTACCAATGATCATGACATGAATTTCGGATTAATCAGCCCAGTCTATTCAATCAAACAACTTTCAGTTGTCATACTTTGTGCTCCGGGATTTCCATAACCTGATTTCTTCACCAAATCACTGACCTTGTTCGGCTTGCGGTGCCCTAAAGGGTTTTCACCAACAAACCTCTCTCATTTGTTCATCTCTCAACTCACTGTCGCCCTACGGTGCTCGTGAGGGTTTTCACCAATAAGACTCTCTCATTTTTATTTTTCTCATCTTTCGTCGCCTTATGGTGCCTGTGAGGGTTTTCACCAATAAGACTCTCTCATTTTGATTTCTCTCATCTTTCGTTGCCTTATGGTGCCCGTGAGGGTTTTCACCAATAAGACTCTCTCATTTTTTTTCATTTTTCCTACTTAGACAGGAATGTTTCCCCTGATATGAATCACCTTTACTTTCTTGACTTTGCATCTCTCGAAGACTGATCGGAAGGTCTTTCTTCGGACCGTAATGTGGGCTTTGGATAGGGTTAGAAAGAAAGGATATCAAAAAGGCTCAAAACAATTCAAATGGGTTCAAAATTACAACTTTTGGAATCAGATTTCTTACAACAACCGCAACTTTTTACCCCAGTTTCTTTGCTTGGGGACTTTTTAAATTTTATTTCGATGGAACAAAACCGTGAGGCTGACTATCCTTAAAAGGAATCAATTCAAACGTAGTTAATGTCATAAAAATTACTTTGTTGTTGTGATTTTTCTCTTCCTTTTCTCTCTTTTTTTCTTCTTTTCTTTTTTTTCTTTTTGTTGTTATTTTTTTTCTCTTCTTTTTCACTCTTTTTCATTCTTTTCTTTCTCTTTTTGTCTCTTTTCCTTTACTTATATTTTGCGCTCGCATTGCTACTAATTCCAAAAGGGGGTATGAAAGGAAATAAATAAGGATCAAAGGGGTAACAAAGGATAAAGTGTTTAGATAGCAGAACAAAATGCCTTCGTCATTCCAATCTTCAAAACATGCAAAGTACAAACAAACACAATTTAAACCAAAGAAGTCATATATAATATATTTTGACTGCATTAGAATTGATAGCCATATCTACACATTTGCCTTCTATATCTGTTAAATACAATGCACCATTGGACAACACTCTCATTACGATGAACGACCCCTGCCAATTTGGGGCGAACTTGCCTTTCGCCGCAACCTGATGTGGAAGGATGCACTTCAACACTTGCTGACACACTTCAAATTTTTGGGGACGCACCTTCTTATTGTATGATCTTGCCATTCTCTTTTGATACAACTGGCCATGGCATACTGCTACCAATCTTTTCTTATCAATCAAACTCAATTGCTCCAGGCGGGTTTTGACCCACTCATCATCATCAATCTCGGCTTCAGAAACAATCCGAAGGGATGGATTTCAACTTCTGCAGGTATCACCGCCTAAATACCATATACCAACAAATAAGGAGTTGTGCCTACTGAAGTACGAATAGTAGTGTGGTAACCTAGCAAAGCAAAAGACAACTTCTCATGCCATTGCCTGGAACCTTCTACCATTTTTCGAAGTATCTTTTTTATGTTCTTGCTGGTTGCCTCGACTGCTCCATTTGCCTTGGGGCGATATGGGGTGGAATTGCGATACGTAATCTTAAACTATTGACATACCTCTTTCATCAGATGGCTGTTAAGATTAGAACCACTATCTATGATGATTACTTCGGGATCCCGAACCGGCAAATGATATTTGAGTGAACAAAATTGACCACTACTTTCTTGGTCACAGACTTGAAAGTTTTAACTTCAATCCACTTGGTGAAATAATCAATGGCCACTAGAATGAACCTGTGCCCATTGGATGCGGTTGGCTCTATTGGTCCAATGACATTCATGCCCCAAGCAACAAAGGGCCATGGTGCAAATATTGTGTGCAATCTAGATGGCGGAGAATGAATCAAATCTCCGTGAACTTGACATTGATGACACTTGCGCACAAAACTTATACAGTCTCGCTCCATGGTGAGCCAATAATAACTCGCTCGAAGAATTTTCTTTGCTAGAACATACCCACTCATATGCGGTCCGCTAACCCCGGAATGTACTTCGGTCATGAACTGTCTAGCATCTATGCATCTTAACAATCCAAGATCTGGAGTTCTTTTGTAGAAAACTCCTCCACTGAAGAAAAATCCACTTGCCAAACGATACCTGTGTCTTGTGCTGGATACAACCCCATCCTGATATACTCCCTGATATCGCGGAACCACGGCTCACCATCAAGTTCTTCTTCCACCACGTTAGAGTAAGCATGCTGATCGCGGACCTGAATATGCAAAGGGTCAACATAAGCCTTATCTGAATGATGTAACATTGATGCCAGAGTAGCCAAAGCATCGACAACCTCATTATGGATCCTTGGAATATGCCTGAACTCTACTAATCAAAACCATTGACAAAGATCATGCAAACATTATCGGTACGGTATGAGTTTTAAATCTCATGTTCCCCATTCTTCTTGAATCTAGTGCACTAGAAGGTCCGAGTCTCCCAAGACCAAGACTTCCTGGACACCCATGTCTACAGCTAACCTCAAACCCAAAATGCATGCCTCATACTCAGCCATGTTGTTGGTACAGTAGAAACGAAGTTGAGCCGTAATAAGGTAGTGATGCCCTGTTTCAAAAATAAGTACAACTCCTATCCCAATGCCTTTCATGTTAGCGGCTCCATCAAAGAAAAGTTTCCAACCTAGTTTTTCAACCTATTCCAACTCTTCAATGTGCATCACCTCTTCATCAGGGAAGTAAGTCTTCAAAGGTTCATATTCTTCGTCCATTGGGTTCTCGGCCAATGTTTGGGCTTTTATCGCACTCCGAGTCACATAGGCGATGTCAAATTATGTGAGCAAGATCTGCCACTTTGCGAGCCTCCCTATAAGCATAGGCTTCTAAAAGATATATTTTAACGGATCCAAACCATAAATGAGGTAAGTAGTGTAAGATGACAAATAATGCTTCAACTTTTGTGCTACCCACGTTAGGTGCAACATGTCCTTTCAAGGTGAGTGTACTCAACCTCATAGATATGAACTTCTTGCTGAGATGATAGATGGCTTGCTCCTTCCTGCCAGTGATGTCATGCTGACCCAATACACAACCAAATGAATTGTCTAAGACCGTTAAATACAGAATCAAAGGTCTCCCCGGTTCTGGTAGGGCCAACACATGTGGGTTTGACAAGTACCCCTTTATCTTATAAAATGCTTCCTGATACTCATCAACCCAGTTGACCGCAGCATCCTTCTTCATCATCTTGAAGATAGGCTCACAAGTTGTCGTGAGCTGAGCAATAAACCTGCTGATGAAGTTCAGCCTCCCTAATAGACTCATCACTTCGGTCTTGTTCCTTGGTGGTGGTAATTCCTGGATAGCCTTGATCTTTGATGGATCCAATTCAATACCTCGACGGTTGACTATGAACCCCAGCAATTTTTCAGATGGAACACCAAATTCTCACTTGGCGGGGTTAAGCTTAAGATTGTACCTACGAAGCCTCTGGAAAAATTTCCTCAAATCTCTAACATGGTCAGACTGCTTCCTGGACTTTATGATCACGTCATCCACGTAGTCCTCGATCTCTTTGTGTATCATGCCATGGAATATGGTTGTCATTGCCCTCATGTAAGTTGCCCCAGCATTTTTCAAACTAAAAGGCATGACCCGATAGCAATACGTTCCCCATGGCATGACGAATGCCGTCTTTTCTGCATCTTCCTCATCCATTAAGATCTGATGATAGCCCGCATAGCTATCCACAAAATACCCAATCTCATGCTTTGCACAATTATCAATCAAAATATGGATATTTGACCGTGGGAAGTTGTCCTTTGGACTTGCCTTGTTAAGATCACAGTAATCAACACACACTCTGGTCTTACCATCCTTCTTTGGAACAGGTACAACATTGGCTAACCAAGTGGGATACCGCGTGACTCGAATGACCTTTGCATCAAAATGCTTTGCGATCTCTTCTTTAATCTTCATACTCATATCGATTTTGAACTTTCTCAACTTCTGCTTAACGGGAAGAAATGCCGAGTCGGTGTGCAATTTGTGAACCACAAAGTCAGTGTTTAGACCCGGCATGTCGTCATATGACCATGCAAAAATATAATTGTATTCAAACAATGTTTTAATTATCTCTTCCCTAATTTGCGGTTCAAGATGGACACTTATCTTAGTTTCTCTGAAATTATCTAGGTCCCCTAAATTGATTGCTTCTGTATCATTTAGGTTAGGCTTGGGTTTTTCTTCAAAATGACTTAATTCCTTACTAATCTCTTCAAAGGCCTCATCCTCATCATATTCTGATTCATCATCACACTCTATTTATTGGGTTATTATTTCAGAATAAGATTGACTTTTAAGACTGGGCCGAAGATTCCTCATGCATATCATGTCATTGAAAATAGAATAAAAAGAACTGTAAAAGAAGGAAAGAAAAACAAAATAAAACTATCAGGAATGATGAAAATGGGAAATTGCATTTCATTGGAAATAAAAGATAACGAGGTTTATACATCCAAACGGACAGAACATAGAATCTGAATTACAACCCTGGAATAATCTAGATAAACTGAAGGAAAATCAAAGCAAACTACCAAAACTCCTTCCGGGTAGGGAGAGGAGTAGCCTCCCAATTGTTAAGCTTTGTAATCGGCCCGACAAACTGCACATATGCTTTGCTAGAACCTTCTCAAACTTCTACCATGTTCACATCGTCAAACAACCTCTCAAACATTTCAACTAACTCTTCATCAAGGTCAACCGCAAGATTGGAAACTGTTGTCACTGGGCATTTCCTGGCAACAGGCTTGACAAATGACCTGGAGAGGCATGGGATAGGCTCTGGAAGTGCCCACGCCCTCTATTTCAACTTTCTAGACCTTTTCACGTCTGCAGCTGTAGGCTTGAATCCCAAACCAAATGTACCCAAGTTTTTAGGGACAGACACCGGCCGTATGATACCCTGTAGAGATGCACCCAGACCCTTATCATGTATAAAGCCATTTTTCAGCATTTCAAAGGCCACCATGACTGATGCGCTAGTTACCTTTGGAATTGGAACGCATTTCCCTTCTTGAATTTTCTTGACCGACACTGTTTCAAAAACCTGATAGACCCAAGGCCCTTTGTCATCTTCAAACTCAATGAACGGGACAACGGCGTCACTGTGAACACACAAATTATCCTCGCCATGCATAACGATTTCCTGTCTATCCCATTCGAACTTGACCATCTAGTACAGAGTGGACGGGACTGTTTTGGCGGCATGAATCCAAGGTCGGCCTAATAGCAGATTGTAGGAGACGGCTACGTCTAGCACCTAAAACTCCATGGTGAACTTAATTGGTCGTATTGTCAACTCAAGCACTATATCACCAACTGAATCTTTACCTCCACCATCAAATCCTCGAACACAGATGTTGTTCTTATGAATCCTCTCATCATCCACTTTCAACTTGTTCAGAGTAGAGAGAGGAAAAATATTTGCACTGCAACCATTATCAACCAGTACCTTGGTAACCACGGACTCTTCATATTTCACCGTAAGATAAAGAGCTCTGTTGTGCTCAGTACCTTCTGCAGGCAACTCATCATCAGAGAAAGTGACCCTGTTCACCTCTAATATTTTGTTGGCGATCTTTTCTAGATGGTTCACTGAGATTTTGTCGGGAACGTGAGCCTCATTCAAGATTTTCATCAAGGCCCGACGATGCTCGTCTAAGTGGATTAACAACGATAACAGTGAAATCTGAGCAAGCGTCTTTCTCAACTGCTCCACGATGGAATAATCTTGTACCTTCATTTTTCTCAGAAATTCCTCCACCTCTTCTTTAGTTACCGATTTCTTCACTAGAACTGGTTTATCTTTGGAGGTTTTAGCTCTCCTTAACTCTTTCGGGGCAAAGCATCTCCCCCAACGAGTTAATCTATGGGACTCATTGACTTCTTCTTTCACTTCCTTTCCCTTGTAGGTCACTGTCACCCGTTCATAGTTACACGGGATATCCTTGTTGTTGACTATTAGCTGTTAGGTTACAATCTTGATGATGACAGGATCCGTATGGGCACCCTCTAAAATTACAAAAGATTTGTTTGCCACTCTTGGAACAACCACTTTTGATCTTTCTTATTTTGCTACAACATCACTTGGGGTTCTTTTCTCGGCTACCACAGATGGCTCACCGATTGTCCTGGTTGCCTTATTCACTAATCCCTCAACTGTTGATTTTTTTAACTAGATTGACCTCACTAGACCGAATCATCATGACGGTCTGTGAAAGATTCTTGGGATCCCCTCCCTTATGTACTATCTCGATCATGTTTGTCTCCTGATGGGTTGGTAATGGGTTCTCATTGATGTTGGGTGCCTCTGGAGCTTAGACTTCAATCCGGTTAGTGTCAATGAGCTCTTGGATAGATTTTTCAAGTGCCAGCACTTCTCCATGTCATGCCCCGATGTATCAGAACAATATTCACAACTTACAGAGTAATCCAGATTCTTTGGAGGAGGGGTTTGACAATTTCGACTCAATTGGCCTCAGCATATCCAATTGCCTCAGTATGTGGAACAAGCTAGTATAGGACTCTCCCAATGGGGTTAAGGTTTTCTTCCGCTGCAACCTCTCATTCTTAAATGCTTGATTGGGCCAGAAACCTGAGCCAGGAGGGTTTCGGTAGGCTCTTGAGGGTGGGTAGGCATTTTGTGGAGCTGGGTAGGTATTTTGTGGGGCTGGTGCATGCCATTGTGTATGGGCAGGAGGTTGACTGTATGTTTGGGTGTGGTGGACAGAAAAATTGGAATCTGGTGATGGGAAGTAATGTTGGGGTGGATTGTACGGGGTTTGGTTATAGGTTTGGTGGTGGGGTCGAGGCTGAGTATAATGGTGGGACGGGCCCTTAGGTCAAAACCATAATCCTGAATCAATTGTTGCCACATCTTCTTTCTTCTTCTTTCTGATTACTCCACCAGTACCGTTCTGAATGGCTTTGGTAGTTGCCTTAATAGCCGAGTAGCTCATGATTTTGTTTGATTTAAGCCCTTCTTCCACCATGCCACCCATTTTCACTACCTTGTTGAATGACTTGCCTATGGCCGATACCAGATGGCCGTAGTAAGTGGGTTCTAGGTCCTGCAGAAAATAATCCACCATTTCGCTCTCGTTCATCGGAGGGTCAACCCTTGCCGCCTGTTCTCACCAACGAAAACCGTACTTCCTGAAGCTTTCACTCGACTTTTTCTCAATCTTCATCAGAGATAAACGATCTGGAACAATCTCGAGGTTTTATTGGAAATGACAAGCGAATGCCTAGGCCAAATCATACCATGTGTACTATCTGCTGTGATCTTGATGAGTGTACCACTCCAACGCCAAACCATTCAGACTCAAACTAAAGTATGCCATCAGCGCTCTTCTTTCCCGCCAGATCCTCTTATTTTGTTGTAGAATCCCCTCAAATGATCCACCAAGTCTCCTTGCCCATCATACAGATCAAATTTGGGCATCTTTAATCCCACTGGCAATTGAACATTGGGAAATAGACACAGATCTTTGTAGGCTACGCTCACCCGACCTCCCAATCCCTGCATGTTTCTGAATGATTGTTCCAAGCTTTTAACCTTCCTGAACATCTCCTCCTGTTCTACATTTTTAGGTGGTTTCTCAGTCTCCACAAGGAGGTCAAAACGAGGAGTGTAGGAGTAAGGTTTTGGGGCCTTGAAAGTAGGCTCGAGGGGATAGTATTGGTTATCTTGGGTCTGGAATAAAGGCTCACTGGAGGATTGGTGGAGTGTAGTGGGTGGAGGTGCCACGAAAATAGGGGTGCTAGTGGAGGAGGGTATGGAACTGGTTTGGGCGGTGGGGCTTGTGGTGTTTGGGAAGTGGTGTCATGGTAGTGGTGGTAAATGGGAAAGCCTGGAAATGAATCAGCAGTGGAGGTTCCTGGGACTGAGCCAATGGCGGGACGAAAGCAGGGTTTGCGGGGTAAGGTGGTGGTGGGTGTCCTTTTACCCATGCCTGGTACATCTCGGCCATCTGTTGTTTCAGCTTATACAACTCATCTTTCAGATTAACATCCGACTCTTCCCCCTCTCTTGACGGATCGATAACACTTGCATCCAGTTCTTGGTTAGCCATGATCAACTTGCTTTTGGACCGGGTGTTGCACGGGTAAGTTGCCAGAATGCCAAACAAACTAACCACCTACCTGTACTGATTATCAACAACAAACTTGTTAGCGATTAGAGCTTAACAGATAGGAAACCGCACATTGGGGAATGTAATGCACCTAAGCAGTTAATCATTTATATTATGCATTTGATCGGTTGCTTGCGTCATCCCGGCTTTCCTTAATTTCCATTTGCAACTTCACTTTTTTTTCTTTTTTTTTCTTTTTTTCTTTTTTTTTCTTTTTTTTTTCACTCCTGCCTTTCTTTGCTTGATTTCTCATTGTTCTTTATTATCTCATTTTCTCTCTTGTTTTTCCATTGTCTCCTTCCTAGAGTTTCTTTTTTCTTTTTGGTTATGATCGAATCGTATGGAGATTGCCTATGTATCATGACCCCATATGAATCAGACCAAGCGTAGTTCTAGGGAATAAATGCAAAAAAAGATACATTTTTTTTTGGGGTTCTCAATTTTTCATAAAATAAAAGTAAATAAAAAACAAACACCCTGGTTACGACAATTTCACCTACAGATAAAAATTGACAGACTCGATGAGTGGACCAACAACTTCAAAAGAAAACTAAAAATACCGACTCTAAATAAACAGACTGATAATACATACTCAAAAATAAACTAACAAACTGACTCAAATAAACAAAGTCAAGAATACATGAGTGCTTCCACTACTGCTCCAGTTGGCCTTGCTGCGGGCCTTTGTGCCATGTCTTCTTGGAGGCGGAAAAAATCATCCATGATCTGCCGAACAAAAATCATAACTGAGGCGAAGAACATGGTTTGGGTCATGTGTTTACACTCGTCACATTTCATCACAATATAATCCGCTATTCTCTTAACCCTTCCTCTGATAATGCCCTTCTCCTGAAGAAACCGTCCAATCTGCTGGGATCTGGCATTCAAAACTTGTTCAGATATGTGATTTTGCTCCTGAAGACGTTGTGGGTCTTTCTCTAGTCGTGCCATCAGGGCATAATAGTGCTCCCTTTCAGTTTTGAAATCTCTCGCCTGCTTGGCCATTTCATTTTCAAGGACATTGACCTTTTTCTTTATACTCACCATCCCTTTGTCATACCTCTCTTTCAGTTGCCAAATGAAACTGGCTCATCCTTCAGCATTCTTAACCAACTTGGCTCAGGCATTTGCTAGCTCCGCTTCGCTCTTTTGCAAATTATCCTCAAAATCACGCACTTTTTAGGTAAGCCTTTAGATGAGCTTTTCGTCTTTTCTGCTCCTACCCGGGTTCTCAATTGCTATTCTCATTTTTCGGACTTGGGATCGGAGAGCTTCATTCTCTTGGGACAACTTTCTTCTTTCACCTTCGACTTCTTGTGCTTGGAGATCATTGTTGAATTCCATGTTTCTCATCTTCTCTTTCAAGGCATGAATCTCGGCTTGATATGTCTTTTCTTTTTCCCCCATGCCAACCTTTCTTGGATATTGTCGTCAAACGCTTGAACATGAGGTTGGCAGGCCGCTCGGGCTCAGTCTATGGTTCGTTATTTACCCAAGACCTTTTTTCAAACCAAGTAGCATAATTTGGATCTACTTCCCCCTTTGAAACATCTGGTACCTGAGTGCCATTTTTTAGATACCGGCAGCCATTCCAATCCTACTGAACTAAAGCCTCAGGCAATACAGCTTCTGGATGCAGCTTTATGACCTGGGTGGTTAGATCTTCATCTTCGGGCACAATCTGATATCTTCCTAACTGCCTCAAAACCCTCTGCGGCGCATTTGGCTGGACACTCCTTACACCCATCAATCTCAGGTAACTTCTGGTAGCCGTCATGTATATGGCTTTTGCCATCGGGAGCCATCCTATAGTCCACTCAACCTGACTTGCTTAAGAGATTTCAAGTGGGGGACCCATGCTTCAAACCCTTCTGGCACGTTGTAATCCTTTACCCTTTCTTCGTAACTGGTGATGAAGTTACCCGGGCTCGAACCATAACTCATGAACCCGGGGTGATGGTGAAGATGCTCGATCAACCACATTTGTAGAAGAATATTGCAACCTTCAAAGAATTGTGCCCCGACTTTGCATAATGTCAATGCTCGATAAATATCCGCCAGCACCAACGGGACAAGTGTATGATCTTCCTTAGTAGTGAGGATTTGTGCAATTCTAACCATACGAGTATCCACTGTCCTTTCCTCATTTGGAAAAACCATGATCCCCAAGAACGCCACAATAAATGTAAATCAGCGATGCATTTGCCAAAGGCCCTTATCTTGTTTGTTGCTCAAACCCTTTTCGTGCGTCTCGAACCCGGCTGAGTGCTCGAATATGAAGTACAAGAAATTGAAAGAACAACACCATTTGCTTACATGGGATTTCTTCATCTGTTTACTAATATTCAAGAGGTCAAAGAATTTGTGGACCAATGAAGCCCTTGGAAATATGAGTTGTTGTTTCCTCGAATCCCGACCAAACTCAATATACCCGGCCATTTCCTCCAAAGTAGGGGTGATCTCAAAGTCCGAGAAACGAAAAATCATTGTGGACTGGGTCCCAGAAAGTTACCAAAGCCTTGATCAGATCTTCCCGTGGTTTAATCTCCAAAATGTTTATAAGGGCACCCAACTGCTTTTTCACTCATTTCTGACCATTTTCATCTAGATCATTCCACTACATACGCAAGTGCAACTAAGCCTATTTCTTGACCACTTCTGGCGGATCCTAGATAGCATTCATTTGTTCCTGTAGAAGGTTAAGGTTAGGGTTGACTCTATTAAACTTTTTTTGTAAAACAGGTTTCCAATTTTTTTTACACGAAAAATCAAAGGACCACGATTCCTTCCCCTATATGCCAATTTTAGCCAAATGACTATTTTTGCAAACGTGGCCCCTTCCTAATTCCACATGGATTTTGAGGTTGGGGAGGACTATTTTATGACACTTCACAAACTTATCCGTTCTTTTACAAAAATAGCCCTTCGACAACTGAAAATACTCTAAGGCTATCTCGGCAAGAACGGTTTAAGATATTGCCGAAGCTGGATTGGTTTATTTTGACCGAAACTCCAAACTACATTTACTTGACCGCTGACTCTCTTTTTCTTGATTTTTTTTCAAAAATAAGGCCAAACCTTATGTAGGTTACCTGCGTATCCCACATCCGGTGAGAATCAGACATGTGTAGTTCGATCAGCTTTGACACATTTGAAAAGGACACAGTGTTTGACTCTTTTGAAATAACTCTCTTTCGTTTTTTTTTTTTGAAAAATTTTGGCAGAGTTTCGGGATATTTTCAAATACAATATTTTTTAGAACCGGGCTTTATCTCCTTCCCTACATCACTCTTAGTTTTCCTTTGTTTTATTTTCCCTAGCCGGTCAGCATGCAAGGCGAATCAAATAAATGCTCACATAACACATAGAATGCATCAGGATAGTCTGTTATTTTGGGGCGCACCTGTGCTAGACGGACCCAACCCCTGTGTTGAGTCCCCTAAGTCAAATGCACGTGATACAAACAAGCGTTCCTACTAGGGATCCGGCATGAAGCTGCATTTTTCTAGGTTTAAATCCTGGGGTTTTGTTCTAGACTTGGGGTATCCGAGCGGACAACTGGGGCCGAAGAGAGGGCAACGTACCGGGAGCACTGAAGTCTGCTCGACCTTGCCACCTGCCCAATCTCGTTCTATTTGGTATAATTTCTACAGAAAAAGCGAGCCACGCGAATGTGTGCACCATTTTCAGAAGACTTAGAGGGGTGGCGTAAGAAGACAGTTATATGCAATTCAAACAATGTTAAAGCGATAAACAAGTAGCATTTAGCACAAAAGGTTCACAGAGTACAGTAATATTAACAATAATTGAAGCCAAGAAAAAATCATATTAACAAGCTCAAATTCTTGAACCCTGAACCAGAAGTTCTGGGTTCTTATCGCCAGAGCTGTCACACCTCCTTTTTTACTACCCCGGTAAGGGTATAAGGGAGTTTTTTCCAATTTAAGTGACAATCAAAACGAGATTATTTTATTTAAAATTCAGAGTCCCCACTTGGGATAATTTATGGTATCCCAAGTCACCCATTTAAATCTCGAATCGAGGAAAAGATTGAGTCTGTTATACAGTCTGCGAACACAGAAATCCGGGTAAGGAATTCTGTTAACCCGGGAGAATGTGTTAGGCATTCCCGAGTTCCGTGGTTCTAGCACGATCGCTTAGATCATACTTGGCTTATAAAAATGTTTAATTGCTCATTTTAGAACCTATGTGCATTCACCTCTGACCACTTTTAAATTCATGCGTACGTGTACCCATTTGTTTGGCGCGTCAAAATCATATCACGCGAACGTGTCCACAACTAATAGCACTTTATTATTATTAAGAATGTTTAGCCGAAGTTGCGCGAACGCATACTAGGGTTTTATTTTTAAGAACTCGTAATCAAACCACGCGAACGTTTACACAATCATAATTGTATTTTTAACACGCACCTAAAGGCTTTTCTAGGAGTGCTCATTTTTAATGTCTAATTATAACATTTGTGAGGGCCATAGGTGATTTAATTAGGATGGCACACCTCAATACAATTAAAAGAACTATTTTTTTTAGAGGAATGTTCCACTGACAATTTTACATCTATCTTTACTAAGACATGAATAAAAGCACTAAAACAACTTCCAGCTAATTTAACACAGGAATAGTTACATGGTACAGATTTCTTTTTTTGCACCAGTATGCTTTTAGCTTGTGGAGGATTATTATAATCAATAGCCATTCTGATCAACACACCCAATTATTCTTTAAAATCCATAAATGTTTGGTCAAAGTAATACAAATCTGATCGCTCTTCCTATATTGAATGAATTCGCACAAAATAGACTAAGCTAAACTCCCATACCTCATTATCAAACCAATGAATCACTGCCAAAATAGAGAATAATGAACACAAATGAAATAAGAATAAGATAGCAAACCCAGTTTAAGTTCATTTTGACATTGAATAACAGGGATAAAGAAGTAGACAAACAAACAACCATATATCATTTGAAGCAGAGTGGGATAAAAGAGATGACCTTAGATATATATTTTCCAAATAAAATCTGAAAACATTTAGCAAAACATGACGGAACCGCGATAGAATTCAACAACGGACCTCGAATCGGCACCTCGAGTTTGCTAACGAACAGCTCGAAACCCAAATACGACCTCAATCAAACTTCACGAACCGAGATCGAAACAGAGGTCTAAACTTTCTATTGAATAAACTCAAGCAGAAGCTTTAGAATAACAAAAATCAGAAGCAAAATCGAAAACCCCAGCTTTCTTTAGTTTTGCGTGTGTGTGTGTGTTCCGGCGAGTGGGTGGTGAAGGGGTCAGCAGCTCCGGCTGTAATTTCGCTGCTTAGGTCTGTCGATGGCTTCTCCTAGGTGTTTTTGTTAAGTCCTCCAGCTGCTGATCCTTTTCTTTAGACTTTGGCTTTATTCATTGTTGTCAAAGAAGAAGGAGAATCTCATGGCGGTTCGTTTGGGTGTCACGGCGGATGCTTAGAGTGTATATGTCTTAGAGTCTTGTTTGTATTGCCGTTGACTGATGTGTCTTAGGCATCTGCTCTCTCTCTCGAAGCAATTCCACGGGGGGGG